>LUCH01000210.1:156018-277859 GCA_013368495.1 Paragonimus heterotremus | reverse complement strand
ACGCTGTTGAAGCATATCTTATGGTGACATCCTCCTTGAAAAGCTAAAAAACGTCGTAAGACTTCAGCGTTCTTCTCACCTTCTTATTGCTGTTGACTTCGATGCACTCAAGGTACTCTAGTAATCGATGTCTCACCCAGATTGTGCGAACGGTCTTTTGGCTCCCTTGTCGATGTTTTTAGGGCGGAAGATGACGTCAATTTGAATCAGTATTGAATTATTTAGATTCATCCTCTGCTGAAACCTATTATTAAAACCGAGGTCCACGTAGTGTTCAAAGTGGACACTAAACCGCCAGTTGAACACAACGGCCAACCATTATCCGAATTTAGTCCCGTTTTTCTAATGGTCGCAACAATCAGCAAGAAATTCAACAGTTCCAGTTTTACTCACGATGGCTTTTTTGTTTGATAAGCTATATCGGCTCACTTCTTCCTGCTTGCGATTCTACAGACCGTAATACGAAGGAAGGATCGGAATCAGAAGGTATTAAATTCGACTTTTTATTTTTCCCTTTTTCTTTTCTAGTTTTGTCATTGTTTAATTTTCTGTTGGGCTTTCTTCTTGCGATGCCCTTCCAATTCTATCGGTTTTAGTGATAATTATTCCCTGCCAAGCTGAAGATTCTGGAGGCTGTGTTCCCGGGAGCTCGGTGCGGTGATGAATCTGCTTCCACGTTAACAGCTGGAAGCCACACATCAGCTGCTTACCCGTGCACGCTGTGATAGGGGTGAATTTTCCGTTCTGCTTCCACCTGAAGGGAAGATTTCATAATCTCAAACCGACCCAACAGGCGAAGGAGCGATCCACCTGTACAAAATACCAAATAATTTTCGGTAAGCTGAACTAGCTTGAAGTTCACAAATATTTTGATCCAAAAAGTCCGCATTGAATCAGTTTGCTGCTTACAGGGCTGTCTAAACTGATAATCAATACCACGTAGGTCTGGTGTTCAGGAAACTACAAAACACGAACACCAATGAGCTTTGGCATTATCTCGTGTAACTGGCGTCAGAGGATGTGAAAGCAAATCGGCTGGGATAAGAAAAAACGTGAGACCTTGAAATCTGGCGGACAAGTGGACGAACACCTGAGCATTGTTTCGTTAATTGCTTGAGAAAAGTGGGAGATCTATTTGTTCGGTCAATATGGGAGTTTAGATCGCCAGGAATGGAATGACCGAACTCATAGAAAAAAGTCAAAGCCAACCATGAATATCCCGAGCCTAATTCATTTAACAACTCCGTCTTTTTGATGGTCTGGACAACCACTACCGACGTTTCACACCTCTTTGTGCGCATATAATGCAGCCAATGACCGACCTCCTCCATGAAGGTGAACGTAAATCCTAGTTCACAGAGGTTGCACGGGCGGTGTTCATACAGCTGGAGGATACGGTCGCCGACTTAACTCTCTCTGCTCATCCGAACCCGAACGTACCACTGTCAATCGTAGCCGATGCTTCTGATATAGTTGTTAGTGTTGTTTTGCGGCAACGCGTTAGAAAGCGCTGGCAACCTTTAGCTTTCTTCTCTAAACGTCCATAATCACCGGAATTCCGTTACAGTACATTTGGTTGAGAGTCACTGGCCGTCTATTTGAGCACCTGTCACTTCTGTCATTCGGCTTATGTTGATCGTAAGCCGCCAACCTATTCCTCAACCGCTTCTTCCGATAAGCATTCCCCAAATAGAGTTAGGCTCCCGGAATATGTCTTTAAGTGTACGACCGATATGTGACAAGTCTTAGATAGGGAAAACACTTTCACAGACGCTTGTTCACGCGTCCATGAGCTCAGTGTATCTGCTGGCAGTGGTATTGATTTGGCAATTGTGGCCACCACGCAAGCCGCTGATCCGGAGATCGAACAATTTCGTTGAAAAAACCCTCCCACAACCCAGCTCTTTCCTCTGACATCTTCAGAGGGAACAATCCACTGCAACACTTCCCAAGGAACACCTCGCCCCGGGGCGCCTGCATTCTTTTGCCGCGCAGTGTTCAATACACTGCATAATCTATCACATCCGGGCCTACGCACTTCAGTTAAACTTGTGGCTGAAATTTTCGAGTGTTCTCAGGTAAACCACGACGACCGCAATTGGAGCCGTTCTCGTCCCCATTGCCAACGCTTCTAAGTCCATCGTTAAACAAAGAGATCCCAGGACACAGTTCCTTTCTCAGGCGCACGTTTTCGTCACATGCACGTCAACCTGATGGACCCCTCACCACCCTCAAATGGCCCTATTTATCTGTTGACGTGTGCTGACCGCTTCCAAAGATGACCTGCAGCAATACGGCTACCTAACTTCCCCTCGGAAGCGATAGCCAGCACCTTTCTGGAATGCTGAGTGGCGCAATTCGGTTGTCCGGCGGTGGCGACCAAAGATTATGAGTCACACCTTGCAGGATAATTTATGGCCCTCCAAAATATGTCAAGATGCAAGCTCACTCGCTCAACGGTTTAGCATCAGAGAGCACATGAAATGGTTGGACGTTTCCGATCCCCAAAGAGACACTATTATCAGTTCTGTTAAGACCGCGGAACACAGTTAAAGGGGAGGTGAACGCCACTTCTGTTGAACTAGTTTCTGGTCGTTCACTTTGGTTACAAGGCAAACTCTTTTCACTTGCATCTTCAACACTGTACGATTACGGTGGCTACACAGTTCGTTAGGCGTACCACATGCATATGCAAACTACGCTCTCCTCGTGCATCGGTGTCTTTAAGCGTGCGGGTGACTGGCGTCAACCACTGAAGTACCTATACACCGGTCCCTATCGTGTCCTTGCAAGGGGCACGAAAACCTTCACCGTTAGCAGCATCGGCAATCACGAGATACTTCCGATGACTGACGGAAACTAGCATTTATGGATGACTCATCAACCTCACTTCCGCCAACAAGTGGCGTTTTTCGCCTGGAACTCCCGGTGCCGGCAAAAACGTTCCGTCCCCGGAACCCCGCCGCTGTTGTCACAACTCGTGCAACCACAACCCATGCTTCCTCTACCTCTGAACACGATCGTCTTGGTAGGGGGTTTCGCAATCCTGTTAACGTCTCCTATTCTTGAAAATAACGTTTCTCAACAAAACATATAGGCACACTCGTACTCATCGTTTTTGACCGCATGCTCTTTTGAGTTATGGTATGTCTGAACCTGCGATCTATTTAAAAATAAAAGAAGCATTTTGTTAACTGGCTACCAACCCGTCTTTTGAGTTATTAGGTTTTTCGTGTGTAAGAGGAAAACCAGAAGAATGACCGGACGTGTTTTTTAGCCTCATGGTTTTTGCTGTTATCTGATGTGCTACCAGATGCACAGCCAACGGCGTTGTTTTGGAGCAGGTAAATTTGTATGCTAACGGTTTTTTTCAGTCTACCGACATTAGACATAGGCACATGGAGAAGAGGAAAGCAAAGGCAGCGACATTCGAAGTTGCAGTGTCCACGAAGCCACCGGCTGCGAAATCATTATTAGTCGTCCGGATACGTTCACACGATGAGTTCTCTCATTTTACTTGTCTTGCGACTGCTTCACTGTTTTTTGTCCCCCATGCGATGCGAGCATGATATTTGGGGAGACAACTTCCAGCTACAAAACTACTCTCCTTCTCCCGAGGGTTTCTGTGTTGGGCAGCCCGCTGCGATAAAGAAGAAACTCCCCGGAAACTAAACAACAAATTAAATGGTTCCAGCAGCACAGTAGCCATTCCCAACCGACCGTTCCCCGTGTCGCTAGTATTTGAGCATGTCACCTTGTAACCGTGAGCGTCCAGAAAGAAATTGTCTTCCATTTTCCTCTGGAACAACGAAGGCCTGTAAGACACTTATTATCTTTCTGGGAGAGAGCTATGTAGCGAATATAACGAGCGTATTTCGCACAGACGCGTTCAGAACAATACCGTCATCATTATTTTTATAACATTTTTGATAGTCGCATCCACTTGTACATCTTTGATGACTCTGGTTTCTACCTACGTCTGTTTCAGTTGAGCTAACCATTCTGCAATAACGAAACTTGCTCCATGCCTCGCTAGATCGACGTGCTTCTCTGTGTACTTTTTTCCACTGCCGATGCCAATACAGGAGGGGCAACGTGCTGAGTCTTTAGTTTTCACAGTTGATCGGTTTTTTAAAATGAGTACTGACTGGGTATTATCCTGTTAGACTGCTTTCAACACTGTGGACAGTAAACGATCGGGATGAATTTTGTGCCATAACTGCAAGCCGAATGTTTGATACTTTCTATAGCTATCATTGTGGATCTGTCGAAACTTCCACGTGATGTCTTTTGACATGTTCTCACTTTTATCTGCACTCAATCGGTTAAGTGAGCTCATTCCCAGCTGACTCGTGGCTACTTGTGTATTCATGTTTGGTTATTCCATTTTAAGTGCATTTCTGATGGAAAAATTTGTAGCTGGCTAATTCACGGTCAAGGTGGGAGAGTGCCTTCATTGCAATTTTATCAAACAGTTTCGTGTAAATTCCATTACTTTTAATCGTCTTTTCTGACGCTTTTTCGACTTGGAAGGTAATCCCGCTAACCTGACGGTGTAAACAAGCGTTATTAGAATTGCTGAGTACACGTCAATGGGTGAACAATCATGAATCATCAGGAGCGATTCAACAAGTGGTTTACCCCCACTGTACACTCTTTTCAACTCAGGGACTGTTGGTCCCCCGGCCTGAAGCCAGGGGTAAAAGACTTCCGGTTAAAACGGTTGAAGGGTTCAGGTTAATGTCTGAGCCTCGGGCTATCACTCAAATCAGTGAAGTTGGAACGGGGATTCGCCATGATGAGTCTCTGAGTGCTTCTGTGCTAATACTGGTTGTTCTAGAAATAAGTGGTGGAAAATCATAGAGTATCTTAGTCCCAGTTACGAAGGGAAATGTCTAAGGATAACACTCTCCTCCTTGGACACTTGATCGTTAGGGCATATAAACAGAATGGCAGAATTGGTGTGAGTGTTTCTTCGTTGACAGTGCAGAATGTTGGCTGACGCCAATAAGCGTAGCTTTCTGCGGAAGATATACGACCGTTGCGCCGTTCCACAAGAGAAGGCAAAAAGGCCATAGCCCATGTAAGTCTTCCCTTTCACTCGACAAGCGGATGAAAAACTAGCCGATGTTAGTAAACAAGTAGACCTGCCATAGCGGCTTTTTACAGTGCAAGGCTTTGCCGCACTTGAAGTGGGTAGAAGATCACAGTATGTTGCTAACGACGTGTCTGGTAATCACTACCACGGTTCATAAACGGGAGGGCTTAAATTCGGCAAGTTAATGAAATCAGTGGATGGCAAGGTGAACGGACTACCACAGTTTTAGACTGCCACAACATGGAACACTGAAAACATTTTGGACTCAAATTTGGTAGCATCTATGGGCGGCAGCAACCGTGGGATCATACGTCTCAACTTTGGTTGGCTTCACTGAACCCCCTGTTGAGTACCGTGGATCCGTGAACATCCAAGAGCCAAAATCGGGTGTGAAACGGCTACCTTGGATAATCTGTGGCGATACCCATGATAAATGAAAAGTGTATACCACAAATAAGGTAACTAATTCATGTGTACTCGAATGGGTACTCAAAAACACTTACGTCAGTTATTAAAAATAGAGCCATTGGCCGCAAAACAGTTCGAAAAAGAAGCGAATTATATCCCTAGAACTTACTGAAAACGCACTTGACAGTCGCAATCCCCACCAACACCAAAAATGTCGCCCAAATGGACGCAAGCGCATGAGTGGCACCCATTTGACCCTTCATCGCCTGATAAGGTTTAGCAGTAGGCTCCGTAACCATAACGTGTGAAGGTAATATAACACTTTTTGCGTACGTTTTGTCGGCGCCATCACTTTTTGCTTCCTCCGAGAAACAAAGAACAGTCCCTTAGCAGTGGTCGCAACCATGACAGGCCGCCTTCAATCTCCTGTCAGTAAAGATAACGCTGAGGTATTTCGGGCCATCTGGAAAACAATTTCTCTGAGCAAGTATGATAATTTATGGATTGCTCGTTCCAGTTTGATCACACGCAACGGCTTTGACGTCACTGAATATCTGGCGTACAGTCTTCAGTACACAAACAGAGCTAGCGAAGCGAGTGAGACACGCCGCTGCCCTCATTAGTTTCAGCTAAATGGAATATTGTAGTACCAGACATTTCAAAATGGGGTTCACTACCTGATCAGTACGAACAGTCAAAATACACCTAACGTCGCACTATTTATCTGTGAGCGCGGTGGAGAGTTTTGACCTTGGTCAACTGCTCCCTGAGAGCGCTAGAGACTCCGGTCCTTAAAGCCATGGCTCATCTCATGTGGAGATGAGTGTGCAGCCCCTCCAGCTGCTACAACGGCCGGATTCAGCTCGAAAGGCACATGCATCCACTTCAAAATGGTACTGAGCCGACCAAGTAGTCTCATTCGGTTTGCGGGGAATACCGTAAAGTGCGACAATAAATCATGAACATATGGAACCATTATCGCTGATCTCATCCACGAAACCACGCAATGGGAAGGACTACTCAGTCCACTCACGAGGAGGTTCGTCGGCCTTATTACGAACATGGCCACCATGCAGTTGAATCCCCAGGTGGCGACTGTTTTGCGTGGGACTGCCTTTAATTTGCCCGGAACAAAACAACATTAAATTGAGCCGTTTCGTGTTGTTAGCCTAATATAGCCAACCGCCCCGTTGCTGAACGCGGATGCGTCAAAAAACGAGTGCAGCTCTACTCCCACGGTAGTAGGCATGTCTGGAAAAATACAACGATGCACTCTGATTGACAGCCGGTCGAATATCCGTTTGCCAATAGTTCCACGTCACATTATCGATCTATTTTATTAACTTGTCCGAACCGAGACCTCGAACATATACATCGTGCGACAGATAGCGAGCTGAAATTGGTAATGGGGAAACTTATCTCAAAGGGCCATGTAAGGAGGTTGCGCATTTCAATGCACCCCCACTGATATAAGACACATCCCGAAGCTAAACTAGAAACTGGAAGCAATCATTATCACTTTGCACGTCACACCTGTGACTCGGTGATAATCGAAGCCCTCTAGGTCTATGTTGACAATTCTGTTCATCTTCTAAGTTTACCCGCTCAACGACCTTGACGTTATTAGATGTCTATTTTGTGAGGTGGAATCCACACTTTGTAGCGGGTTGCGAAGTTTGATCAAAACAGCTATGGTCTTCTCGATTGTTTCGACCGATAAGTCACCTACATAGAAGTTCCCCTCTGTGACTGATGCGGCTAAGGTCATAAAGTGCTGTCCATAGTCCGCAGCAGCCTGCTGTAACGTAAAGTTGGTACGGAACTGTGGGGGAGTGGCGCCAATAGGGTGGCCGTTCAACTCATATCTCAAGGGACCTGTCCAAAGACGGTAAGCTCTGCTACCAGAATCTCAATATCTATCCGTCACCTTTAAGAATCCGAAACCGCAGAAACATTTTCTTAATATCTGCGTGACGACTGTTGCATGCTCATGGACGCAAAGAAGTATTAATATTAGATTAATGGGCAAATCGGGCGCTTTCAGCGTCGGCCAGTTAACGGATACTCTTTGACACGCTGCAGCGCAACCAATAACTATTAGCATCTCATTCGGCTTATTCGGGTTAGGCACTAAAAAGTGTGATTCCTGCCGTCGGTTGGCACAATAAATGTTTCTGAAAGAGAACTTCCTTACGTAGCTTCTGCTGAGGTGGCCGAACATGAATGTGACATCTTCAAATACCCTGCGATTTGGTAAGTCAGAGGTCGCTGGCGCATCGCATGGCTATCAGGTATTTGGCTCTGCAATGACAGACGTACTTCCAATTATCCATTCAAAATTGATGGGTTGGCTCCCGCTTTGGCTACATCTTCGCTATCCCCGATCGACGTAATCGTTCTATTAGAGATACTCCGCCAAACAAGTTCTAAATCAAGCATTCTATGAAGTTTGTCTTCTAAAGACTTTGCGTAGTTTGCATACTTGGAACCTTTCGATGCAGCTCCGGTTTCCTCTCCGACGCTTTACCCGAGAACTACTTCAACAACATACGGTTCCCCCAGGTTTCCTTTTTTGTTACAATACCCACTGGGCTCCGGGAATATTGCATCAAACAGGAACCCGTGCGTCTCTGTTCAGGATAGCTGCGAAATCGATTCCTGCTAGGAAAGCCCTCTGTTGAAACTCTATTGGGAACGGTCTGTCGACCCGCGCAAATGGTCATTAATCAACAGTATAATCTACTCCTAACGAAATGACGTCGACTTCAGTTTGGGATTGGAACTCAATTACGATTAGGTGACAGGGCAACATGGAAGTACTGTGCGGAGTGTGAATAGAGAATCGGAAGAGACTACCCAGCCAACCGAGCTTGCAATCTACACTATCGTCTCATAGTGGGCTATCCGGACGATTGTACACGAACGCATATCTGTATGGGGGCACTTTAGCTCACTAGCCTAGTAGGTACAAAGCCTACTAGAACATCTTGAGGTCGGGCAGAAGTTGCATTACATTGTATAATTCCTTCATTTGCCTTGGACGTACGTGATAATATGCCATCATGCACCGGAATATGGTGACGCCCGTCACAACGAGACTGGATGACCATCATAAACCCAGCCTACCACAACGCCTAAAATCCTACGCACTGATGACATCACCTCGTTTGGTGATGAAACGTTTGCAATCTAAATATAAAACCTGGTCATCTATTTGACTTTAAACGAACAAAACACTGTCCGTTGGGCATGACCGTATTCCGGCGCTGCTCCCACGATTGGACGGCGGAAGTCATATGATGAATAAGCTCTGCGAGAGGACCAACAGACTGCATGGCTATTCAAATAGATGGCCGTCACGCTAGCATAGCGTCTGGACTTCTCTACGTCAGTCTTACCTGGAGTGCCGAGAGCAATTTATGTCGGATCAGACAACCTAGCTAATTGGCCAATATGACCATTAGCTACAGATATTCTTTTCTAGTGAAGGTTAATAAACCCGTGAAAGTGGGCCTCCTGTTTAAAGTCTCGGTTCTACCAGCCACATAAGTCCATCTTTCTTATAGGTATCTGGCAATCGTTCGACTAACAAGACCAAATTAATGGGTCCACCCAACTCCTTGATCCACCGATCAGACCAGTGCGACACTGCACGTCCACATTCAGGTGGATATGCGCCCGAGACCATCTAAGTCAGAGATACCCAACTTAGGACCACCAAACAGTTCACGTGCTAGACACTGAACGATCTGATATGGACGATCAAACTGGCTGGTGAGCATCTCTATAACTTCCACACATCCTATCGATCCTGGTGGGAGTACGCAAATTCTTTTGCCCCACTCTGGCAATGATGCATCAAGCATACAATCCCTTGGTAATCATTATTTAATCTTTTTACCGCGTGATTTTCAACGTTTTTAAGAGACCCTTGAAAACGCCATAGTGTCTCATCAAATGACGTTACTTTAATCTCGGGTGAACGAACATTTTAAATGCGTGACTTGGGTGACTTCCAGCATCCTGACACCTTTACCAAACTGGGATCACGATTTAAAAGCTTGTAACTCGTAGCGTTTTTTACCCATCGCAGTAATTTATCATCCTCAATGATCGTCAGTGTCCAACAATATCTGCTATAGCTCAAGCCTCTTACAGCGCACCTTATACTCCTTTTGCGACGGTGGCTTCCCACTCTGCAATTTGCATGGCCAAAGTTTCTCTACCTAATGCTGACGCGGTTCGGGATTCGTGAAGCGTGAACGGTGAAGACCCACGAAAACTCCCGTCGACCTTGAGAATTCGGGTGAGCGCTGGACTGGTGAGGTGGCTTTCCTAATGACGACGGCTCAAACAACATCATCTTAAAGAATGCAACCCCCAACATCGGGGATGACAGGCTCTATACAAACATGAGAAAACTGCGGCACCCACGCCAACGTACCAATTATGATGTTAGCGGTCTGTGTGATGAAAGTTGGCCGGGGCGGTGCCCTGGTTGGCAAACATTCAGCCGACCATAGTTCACGGACAAGTTGCTGTAAACGAAATTGTGATCGATTAACGTCAACCAATCAAAAATGGTCGTCAGGCGCTGCACCGAATTTATGTGTAAGGCGTGAAAATTAAATGAATTTGTTCGGATGCTTGGTAAATTAAAACAGCTGAGTCGCCCGACGCAAGCTCATGGAACGTGGCGACAAACCGACCAATCGAAACAAAGAACCCTTGTTACCCAATAGCAATCACGAATAATGTTGTTCCTCTATGGAAAGGCTGCTGTTTCTTCCAAAAATTAAGGCTTCTCAATGCCGCTTGAATTGTTGTTGTTCTGATTTTCGCGATTCGGTAGTCCCTCACACAACAATGTGTGGTGAGCTTGCGTTCGGAATATAACGCGAGACGGAACGATGATAGGCACGGCAACCTCGGTTTGCTCGAACCTACAACTTACATTATTTTATCGAATAAAAAAATATTAATACCGAATAACAGCCTTCACCAAAAAATCAGGTGGGTTTCCAGGAAGGAGCGGTTTGGGTCGAAGATTATCCAGTTTCTTGTATCGGCAACACGGGAAACAAGAGCGAAGTGCACGGCTAACATGAGGGTATTCCCTGAGACCCATACTTTCGGACATTAAGATTAACTTTGCAAATAAAATAGGGAATACTGATAACGATAAACAAACGACAACTTGACTGACTTAACTTTGTGAAAAGGGTGTTACCTAAAAGGAATCCAGTTTAAACAAATCTCTCACGATAGGTCTGGTAATAGGATTTGTATTCCAAACCATCACAGGCTTCCTCCTAAACTGTATCACTTTTTGTGAGGGTACTACGCTCTGTGGAAGCATGATGCAACTTTCGACTTCGTGACACACGAAGCAATTCACCCTGATAGTTGTGACAACTCGCGTTTCCTTGGGACAAGGAGTGCCACTGTGTTGACAGTATGTTGCGTGTAGTTCAAACAGACGTTCCTCCTCAATTCCGATTATCCTGTTAAGAACTTCGAGGGTTTTCGTAAGACTTTCTTTAGCCTTGCTGCGTTCAAGAGGAGAACGTTCGGGCTGTCCTCCATATCTTGGCCAGTCGTACGCCCTTATCCCAATAAATCATCGCTGAATATTGCCACAATTTTGCATTTACCATTCTATTTTTCATGTAAAGTATGTTACATCAGTCGCACGGGACATTTGCCTGAAGAATACTCATATTCCGTCTTGCTCTGGTGGACACAGATTAGCTGCGAAAGATGGTCAACACGGTTTTGGCCGGTTTTTTCCGCTCGCGTCACTGAGTCAGTGTGGCTATCACAGTAAGTTCAACCACTGTGTCACGATTCCACAGCGGAGGCGCAAAATGTCATGTAGTCGCAACCACGGAGGCTACCGAAATCCGTTTGTGTGACGTTAATCTTTGCACCCAGAAGTCTTTTGTCTACGCACTGGAGTTTTTACGACCTCCCGTCGTGAAAAACCCGGCGCGGTATGGAACAATTCATTGGTGAATTGCCCTTTAACGACTTAACTTCACAGCGGGTGATGCGTAATATGAAAACCCGGTAACGCCCTTCTTTAATATCTGGTGTTAGTAATGATAATTTTTCCAAACGGCTGTTCAGAAGGCGCTTGTGAAAACAGCCTTAACATGACACAACTTGAATACTTTTACGACATAGTCAGTTTTCTCACCCGATGTGTGGATGATTGCTTAGAGGTCGAACAATGAATTTGTCCGTGTAGTGAAATGAACAACTAGACACTGATCGGTTGTGGGGACAAGGAAATGGATTTGGGCTCATGTTGACGAACGGCCAAGGCTGAGTCAGGATAAAATTGTTGTTCGTGTATCGGAAAGGGTAGTTTGCAAGCTACCCAAGAAGAGAACGAAAAATGTATAGTTTTAGTGTTTGGCGTTTACGATATTAAAAATGAATAACATTTTGTGGGATGGCTACAATGACTGGAGTCATGGTGTAGAGGTCTTCATCTAATACCGGATTGGTCGCTAATTGCTGGTCCCCTTTTGCTTTTTGTTTTCACTTTGACTTCTGAAATAGACTGTCATTTTGTTTTTATCCAGGTAGCTAGTGTTTTGCTGTTACTTTTGGCCCGTTCGACGGCCACTTAGAAATTTTCTACCGTAATATGGCAGTTTTAGGAGCAGTTTCGAGGGTTATTCGATGCTTCCCTTTCCATCCCCGTATCGATCTGCGTAAATTCATTTGAAGTTGCTCGAAATAAGCTCTTCATGACAAAGATTCTGCTATTAAATCGGCCTGCCAGTTATGGACAAATAGGAAGAGTGGGTGAAACCTACAGACTAATGTCAGCAGCCCGTAAATGTAGGATTAAATGGGATTCGAACTGCTTTACTAGTTGAAGGAAGTAACCCGGAAAGTGCCGTTATCATGATTAGCCGACTCGGATGCTACTCTGGCCAACTGGAGCCAACTCTGGCCTAATCCGAATCGACTCTGTTCAGCGTCTGACCGACTCTGGGTTTTGTTGCATGCCTACTTTGATCCGACTCCTTACCAACTGTTTTCTCAGTCGGACCGATTACGGGCCAGAATCGGCGTGTTTTATGGGTGGGTGTCCTTAGAAGATTACCGATACAAGAAACTGGATAATCCTCGGCCCAAACCGCCTCTTCCTCGAAACCCAGCTGGACTGACTATAACAAATAATGAAATACGTGAAGTTTTTGCGAAGAATTATTCGATATCAATATTTCTGTGTTATCTGACAAAATAATGTAAGGTGTAGGTTCGAACGAACCGAGATATTCGGCCCCGAATCGCATGATGACAAGCTAAGTTGTATATTATCGTGACAGAACTGACTTGCAAGCAGACGTGTATTGAGACAATACCATAATGTAGCAGAATGGGTAGCGGATTTGCGTTGTGGGTCATTAGTTCAAGTACGGGAAGTTACTCTTGGCATTCCCACTCGTTCAATCAACTGTTTAAGCACATACGGAGGTCGCAATAAAAAACGTACATGACACCATCTGTACTCTAACACAATAAGTGATTAAAATATAGGGCCTTACGGAGGTCTTTCATAACAGACAGTCAAACAGTTGGCTATGACAACATGGGTACGTTATATCTTTCTTGGTGACTCGGGGTAATCCATTCACTAAGGCGCAACCGGCAATTCGAGTAAAACTGACTTAGACGGTCGGGTTAGTAGAACTGTCTTTTTTATCTGAGAAAACGTCAGAAAAAGCTATCAAAATGATTAGAAACCGCGCAATACTATTGAAAAGTTATATTAAAAGCACTCTGTCAACCAGAAGTTAGACTGACCGAATACCCAAGGTATCCAACAGTAAAGACGTTCAGAACGAATCAACCGAAATCGAGATCAAAGATGGTCACCATTCAGGGTGAAGTGAGCCCATCAAAACGATCAGATATGGGAGAAGGTGGTGAGGTGCCAAACGATACAGGTCTCCGGCGAAGACCTGCTTAGGTGTCTGTTCACATGGTGAGCAATTTAAGACTCCCCTACGCCCCTCCATTCCCGAAGATACGGTTCAATTGTTCGCCGCCTACATTTACGTTAAAGAACTTACCAAATGTTAGTTCAGTTTGTGGAAACTTATTCTATCATAACCTTCACCACAATTCCAAACACATGTCGCACACAACGTTGTTGACAGTAGATTAATCCGCTGCCAGACTTTCGAATCGTTTTTTGCCTACTACGAACTACTTTCTAAGTATTGTTCACGTCCGTTTACATCGTGAGCTCCAAACGTATTCTTTGACGTTACGATTCATCTGCCTGCGAATTTTCAACTCTGCGGTGAAAACCTATTTGAAGTACCACTTATTCAAACCTCAGCACAGGAAACATACTAGCAGCAGGTGAACTCACCGTCGTTTCAATATACGACATCATACCTGGACTACTACTTCCAATGATATATTGTTCTTTGTGTCGTCAATTTCTTTGTTGTGCGCTGGATCAATCTGATTACACATTGGGTCACTGATGATGCCATTGGTTACAACAAAAAGTGGGCTCTGATATCTTTAACACGTATATATATCTACAGATTTATGTTCTTGTCCAATGAATAGCAATTAGTTACTGTACTCACTCCGAGATCTCCTCCTTGTTATTTATACAGGAGGCGCGAATTCAACTTCGACTTCAAAAAATACCCGAAATCTCAATTTCTGAATAATACGCTGTCCTAAGGCACCCTTATTAGTTATGTGCACCAGTTGAAATTTATTGGACTGATCCCACTCATTCGAGTATGCGCAATACAGCCGCGCCGAACCCTGTGGACTATTAACGTAAGTTACCGAAATCTACGAACTATTCAGGCTACGTTTAATCTAAGCACAACGCTGGGTAATTGCTTCTGAAATTCAGCCAGCGTATAGTTCTAACTACACGCTGCTATAACTGTGAGTAAGCTAAACAACCGATTTCCATCCAGAAAGACAGTCCTGGAAGTGGGTTTGCTGTCAATAGGATGCTCAGATATAACAAAATACTATAGAAGTGAAAAAAGGAGAGGAGCAGTGTGGTAGTTGTGAATACTTAATAGTAGTCGGAAATGTACTTATCTCCAACCCAGACCTAGTTTCTACGCAGTAGTAATAGCGCAACACGCTAGCCAGCGAAGTCGTAATGTAATCAGCATTCGTACAATGTAATTATTCGTGTGATAAAACAACAGCTGTACACAATGTTCCGTTATAAATTAAAATCACTACAAGCGGCAACACAGTAGTAAGTTCATCGAATTTACACGGCCCGAGACAAACGTTACGCACGTATTAGCGGTGAGAAAACGCGCAACAGAATGCAAGGCTTCGAGGGAACAAAGGTTAACCAACAAGAAGCGAGGACAGATCAAGCTCACGGAAAAAGGTGTGACAAGTGAACAATATCAAGCCTCGTTATACGTCGAGGATAACGTTCAAAGAATGAACGGTTATTCAAACACAGTTTGACTCATAAGTCCACCTGTTGCAGAGACACAACTATCACGAAAGCGATTTTGAAGGTGAGGCGAATAATATTTAACCGTCAAGGAGAAAAAACTGCAGGGAATGTGGTCGTCAGTTTTCTCTCGCATAGCTAACACACGCACCCACCCCAGCAATCACCATTATGATGGATAATGGTAACGAGCAATATGATGTATAGCACCAAATCGATAACTGTGAGCAGCTTTTGTGAGAAAGTAAATAATGGTACTTTTCATACACTTCATTGGCTATCTCCGTTAGCTTATGTAGCGAAGTGTTTCCACCAAGAATGGACAATATTTTCTGGATGTCGTCTGATGTATTTCTGTGCCTGAGGTCATGCAGAATTTGTTCCCCAAATGTATGCTCGTTCTAAATTTTCTTCTACTAATGAATTTGTGATAGAATTCTGTCGTCCAGCTCTATTTCTCTCAGAAATTTCTGTGGATTCTTTTCATCAAGTGTAGCTATTCGTTCTATGGTCAAAATATTAAAAGTGCATTTGACAAAAAACTGACAAACGGTCTGGGTACACAATAACCATGGTGGGCATGGACATATTATTTAACGACAGGCGAGGAAGTGGCAGACCGTACGATTGCAACAAGTGTAACAGAACTCTCGTCTGTCTCCTCGGTTCAGTTTGATTAAGTTTACATGAAATAAGGCTGGTAGCCTGTTGATGTCCAGTTTCTTAGATTAGCAAGCCCCGAAAATCCAACAGTGCTGCAGAAATTGTTGAAAGAAGCCCGTTAACTCAACGAAAGGAAGCAGTAAAACCCCGTTTTTACCCGTCAGCAATGCACAACTTTCTCGAGGCCAGGAGTAGAACTCCGGCCACGCTTTCATACAGCAAGTGTACAGAACGCGGCTTTGCTGATATGCATAACTGTCTATAATCCAGATAGCCTAGCGTGCCATCAACGATAGCCGGACACCTAGAAAAAACGGAGATTGTGTTGAACAAATGAGGATGCGCTTGACACGCATTGTGGTGGACGAGTAGATGAACTATTTTTAAACGCATTTTCGGAAGAGGAGTCGAGAAGCAGTCTCAAGAGGCAACCAACTAAAAGAACACAGAAGGGTTTGGAAAAAGTCTTATATTTCCAGCCATGTTTGGAAGTACGACAAGTAGTTACTTTTAACCCAGTCTGGAACCAACGGCAGCGACCAAGAGCAGCAGACAAAGGAACACTAGGTAGGCTCCAGGTCATTCGGCGGCACTCAAAAACACGTCGGTCGAAGAGTGCGTAGAACCTTCGAGTGCGTCAAACAAAGCCAAACAGAGTCCGATTAAACGACCCTGTAGATCGGAATAATAAATGCGTCGTTAGGAAGAGAACAAGCATTTACCGTGTATAATTAATTGCACCACTGAAGATAGTGGCACTGAGTTCAGATCAGGCCTTCTGCAGCAGAGGTACACGGAATCATACATAAAAAACAGACAAGCAAGAAAACACGGTTGTAGCCAGAATCCTTGGAGAAGCCTTACGATCGCTGGTCACTACAGCATTCACCAACTAGTAGGAGTGTCTTTCTTGAAAAGTAATCCATGTATGGCGCCACCACGTACCAAACTAAAGAGATACGGTGTAGTTTGGAAGGAAGCCAAATGTTTCGGGCGGTATATGGAATGGTGAGTAGTTGGCTTGCAGCGACTACAATAAATGATATTTTTGATGGTTGCATTCAAATGTACATTTTAGATGGTCTTGATTGTTTACCTACTTTTGTTTTAGTAAAGACTTTTCTCTTGTAATATCCGTCCCTGGGCTACAATCATAACTCAATCCGTGCTCCGCTAGCCTGACGTGCTCCTTTGTACATTCTATTTTCCAGGGTCGATACCAATACACGAGTCCTTGTTTTTCGTCGTCGATCGATTTTCGATAGTGACTACTGATTGGGTATTAATTTGTTGGACCAGTTCCAACAAGCTGGAGACTAGTCGAAGACCAGCAGCAGTTACCGAGAGAGGAGAAAGAAGTGAGGTGCGTTCACCTTCAAGTGCTAGGCGAAAAACGCTACATCTCTTGAGTACATAAAACAACACTTGGAAAGGTGAACTTAGTAATATCTAAAAGATTGGCATAACAAGTGAGTTGTTAAGGAAAGGCAAGCATTTGCTACGTTCAACAAATTGTATGACCGAAGAACCTTGTACTGAGTTATTGTCGGGCTTACTTTTGCAGAGTTACGTAGAGGCAGACATACAAAACAGACAAAAAGGAAACCACGGTTTTAGCTAGGATCTTTCGCGATGCTAGCTCCGAGGTTCACACACCCAAGGTTTTCCCCAGCCTTATATCAACACGGATCAGAAGTCTCAGTGAGAAAACGGTGAATCTGCAAACAAACTTTACTTATTTCATTTACTCACCGTACACAAGCGGACTTCAACGTAAAGAATGAGGGCGCTAGAGAAACGGACGTGAGAGGACCTTCTGCACAACCGCGCGGTAGCTGCCAGAGAGGACGAATGTCAACGGAAATTCCAGTTGACCTTCAGGATTCAAACAAGTGTCAGTCTAGTTGGGCGGCGTTCCCGACGGTAGTAGCTAAAACACTATTATCCTAGTGAATGCAGCTTACAATGTTGGAGATGGCGCAGATTCTTTATACAGCTATGAGCAAAAATGCGATACTTACGCCAACACACTAACCTTGATGTTAGTGGTTTGTGGTAAATTTACATTCACGAGGTAATATGAACTGACGCGGTGGTACTGGCAGGGCAACTCTCACGTCACAGGGGGTTTAGGATTTTAGAGACGTCGGAGATGATCTCACTACAGATCCCAAGAGAAGCTACAAGATATTTACCCACTACAGAATTGGAAACAATTAAGCCGCAGGGAATAAAACATTTACGTGCACTACTGAGTATTTAGTATTCCAGATATTGTGGCGAATAGAGAAGATGAAAGATATCTTTATCCCCTCTAATATCTGCGTCTTCAACACTTGGCAACCAATCCATAGAATTTTAAAGAGCGGAGGGTATATTATCATCATTGCATGAAGAGTCAGCCGTATCGCTATGGGTATCGTCAGATAAAACGGGTTCTCCGAACTGAATCCCCCTGTACAGCAATGTCCAGTCAAAGAAGATGGACGATTGAACAGCTCAAAATAGAAAGAATCTTGCAATCTTGCTGTCAGGAGATTTACTAACACGTGACCGAAAATTCCAATGATGCCCGTCCAAACGGCTTCCAAATGGCGCACCCGTTCGGGGGCCAACGAACCAGTGTAGGATTTATGTGGATGTAGTAAGGACCACATAACAGAGTCTCAGGCAATGCATTGTGTACCAGAGGCACTTCTTCACGAAAGGCCATTGATCTTAATTAAAGTCAACCCCACTTTCATGGTTTCTAACCTATTTCTTAATTGCTAACCCAGTCATTCAATTTTCGAACCAGCCCACCAAGTTGAATGAGCTAGACCAGAACTGAAAAAGAGGCTAACACTTGGCACAGTGTACTCTGTACACTGCAAGTGAAAGTCATCCATTTTTTTCGTTTTTTCTTCCGCAGTGCTTTTTTTTCTAAACGCAAAATATTGCCTAATATGCATAGATCCGTACGGAATCGTCACGTAGCCTGAAATGATCGTCGTGAAGGTATATTGGTTTAAGGAAAGTTTAGTTCATCTGCTATCGGTATCGAATCTATCTCCTAAGTCCGCGTAGGTGTCGAAATAGACATTCGAAACAATTAATATTTATATACCACCGTCAGAAAGGTTTGTAATAAAAACGCTCGTACGCCGTAAGAATGAAGTAGCCAGTTACTCGAAATGTCCAACAGATAACTCGTTTAAAATGAAGCACATGAAAACCACCCTACAAAGTGAACACTTATCAACGAAAGTTGGACCCATTAAAACGGTTAGGTACTGATGAAGGTGGAGTTGTGTTGAACCATACCAAAAATAGAAAGTTGTAGGAAGTAAGTCACAACGATTATAAACATGGATAGACGAGAAGTACATTTACTGCGTGCAGCCATGTCACAAAATACATCAGGACTATCTACTACAAACATCAAAAAACAAAATAAACGCAATTTTACAGTCAACTTTTCACAAACAAGAATACTTCACCGTATTCCATGGTTGGTTTTCCATCTAACACAGGAAGTTGAGGGTAGCACACAAAACTTCCCAAATCCATCAACAAAAATTTCCATTTATGGTAACATATATTTAAAAACCCGTAAGCTAAGTGAGGATATTCATGGTGGGCGCATTCCATAAGTTGAAAAAATCTCAAAAAAACGATCTGATCCCATTTTTCTATTCGACCTGTTGGCTTGAGTTTTATTCTGTAAAATGTTGTCAACACACAACATCAACATCCGTCATAATTTCCTATGCAGTTATATGAGGATAATCCCGATTGGCCTGGCGTGCGATGTGTAGAACACTTTCAGATATAATAGTTCACCCTGTGCCTGAGTTTATAAGAACGTCTGTCGTCTGTTTGATGCTTGTGACCGCTTATGATTGCATGTTTTTTGGCTGACGCAGACCAGTGGTGACATACAGTTCCGGCTTGCTCATGCCCTCGACGTCCGAATCCTTGGCCTTCCCAGTTCTTACTGCTTATCTGTGTCGCACAGCGTTTCACGAGATCTTCGGTTACGTTTACATAATATACAATAAGTCTCTTAATTAATTATATTTCTACTTTTTGTCTGATTGCTTTGTGTGCACTTGTAGATTGTCATTTTTGTTCACGTATGCACCTAAACCAACTTGGCTACAATTAGTTAGATCTTACCCAGCTGGTGAGAGTATGATTGTAATTTCTGCTAACCTTACAATTTATTGTTCACACATGTAGCACAAGACTGAATGTATATGGTGAGTGTTCCTGTACAGAAATGTAAAACTGTGGTCTATCAGAAGCCCGAACTTGTGTAGATTGGATGTATTCCAACAATAGGGTTTTCAAAACTTCATAATGCTAAGGTACAGGAACCCAAGAATAGGCAAACTCTTCAGTGATACATAGGCAATATTTCCAATGGCAATAAAAAATGAAGACATATCTCTTTGTTGTTAGGACGCCCCTTTAGATTAACAGACAAATTTCGAGGCGTACAAGGGTATTGTGAGGAATGAACTGTACATCATAGAATTTTGAATTATTGAGCTGAACGTATTATTGGTTAGTCAGTGCAATGTCTGTTACATTGATCGAATTGGTGCCAATAAAACAGTTCGTCACAGAACAAGATCAACGATTTCAAGCGCACTTGAAACACAGTACAAGTACAACGTAGGTATAACAATACCACAATTTAGGGGTCATTACAACCATTCGTGTAATTATACAGTCATATAATTCACTAGTAAACACTAAAACAACGCCTTATATTACGCGAGAAATCTTCACTCAGTTCCAGTCATTAGGAAATCAATGGGAGAAGCTATTCGGATTTTCACAGATCTGCATGACCACTGTATGAATCATCTAGTGCAGCATACTGTGAAGTTAAAAGTAACGCGATCGGGTGGATAAACCGTTATATTTCATGACGAACCACTGAAAATTTCTCATATAGTTCAAACACTTCTGGAGACATGCGATTCACACTGCAATTTCAGTTTTTGCAAGTGTGTAACGAGATTGAGTGGAAAGTTTTATATATACGTCCTGAAACTTCTGTACAACTCGCTGAGATGTCTGCCAGTTTCAACTATGAATATCGCGACAGATACTCCACACTCGAAATAATCCTTATTTTACGACAATACCCTAATACCAACAGTTCAGCGTTCTACGTAGGCAAAAAACTACTTTAAGTCAAAAATAGTGACCAGATATTTCCAAATTATTTTATTCCAGTGAATCTGTCCTCATATAACGGGTAAGAATACGGGTTTTCTTGCAGAATTCATTCATTCAAATGAAATCCTTACCTGTCGCATAACGTTCCCAAAATACATTATATAACCTTGATTACAATGTGAATATAAATTCGTTTTTTTGGTTTTCCACCAACGTTAACCCGCTTGATCATATTTTCGCATCGTGTACGTGAGCTGTCCCGAAACCACTTATACGAATTCAACGGCAATCATTAAGAGGTTTAGAGAAAGAACAACGTGGCTTTTCTAGGATACTTGGATTAGTGTGTTTATCCTAAATACCGGAAGGAACGACCACGCAATGAGAATATTCTGGAATAAAACTTGTTCCCAAATTACAAACATCAGTGAGATAATTCCTATGTATCAGCATTAAACAGTTTGTGTCCGTTCTGCTGGGTAGTGAGAATTTTTATCGCAGTACGTTAGTAGTATGTGTTGTCCGTAGCACATTGAGAAACCGGAGAGCATAACATTTTTAAACAAAAACATATTATTAATAAAACTACTGTTGTTCTGTAACATTCCAAGTCCGCTTATTTAAGAAATCTGCGTAGATAGCACATTTCTAGTCTCCCGTAGTCTGCTACTTATGGCAGACCTAGAAGTGTTCAGAATATACGGCAACAGTAACACTTCTACGTAGCACCTTGGTAGCGTGGGAGTTGGTTAATCACTAACGATGACTGTAGATGGATTCCGGTTCCTTATAGTTATTTTCAATAGCAAAATACACATTACAGTGAACCTATGAAAACATGTGGCGCTCCAAGTTCTGTCAAGAGTTTGTGGTTGGAAATGCTCATAACCCCGCTCATTTGGACTATGACATCTATATATGTATGAAACAAGCTATCCTTCCGTGGAGGAGGAGCTGGTCATCGCGAGCACTGATGATTTCGAGTAAAGTTGACAAAAACTGGCTTTACCGACCAAATACAATAATAAGTGCAAAAATGTCAGTTTGTCCAAAGTGGTTTAAGCCGTCCTTTCCTGACAATCAAAAAACCGACCTTATCACATACATTCCTGCAACGCTGGTGACCGTGATCCCGTAGTCTAGTGGATAAATACTTGGACTACAATGTGCAAATTATTCAAAGGACGTGGGTTCCAGCTTCCAACGTGCGTGGTGCAGAGGGACCTAACTGGCTCGAAACAGCTGTCCACCACTTCGCTGGTGGTCACTGGGATAAAGTGTCTACTTCTGCATTCCATCCTATCATGTTTTTCGGTTCTCCAATTTTTCCACACCAAACACTGAAACAATGCTGACGTTCTTTGGTGTATTGTTAAGGAAAGTACCAAAGGGAGAGTCGTTAGGTTGCGCGCATTCTTCACCTGTGACATCCGGAAACAATGGTAGCATCAGCCTACATAAAACAAACTAGATCGTGCAAGTAGTAACTGGACGACACGGTTTCTCACTTAGCTATAACAGTTATTATCATAGTAGTACTTTCTGAGGGGGTTGTTTAGCTCCCCGAAAATCTCTTTAGCTCGCCTACTACAAATCGTATAAATCAGTCCCAAAACTGTTGGTTATACATCAAGTAGGCTTCTAAGAAAATTCTAATATTATCGGCTGTTCGATTTCTATTCGTAAGTCAAAGCTTCGACTGACGTTCGTTACACCAAACACACACTTTCGAATCGATTAGCCGTCACCATCTGGCACTGCCTCTTGATTTGTATCAGTTTGCGCGTTGTTAGCAGCTATACATTAGGCTAGCTGCCTATTGTTTGACCTAAATATTTGATCTCTCTCAGTAGCCTTTCATATTGCACCCAGTAACATTTATATCTATGATAAGAGATCAAGTGAGTCACGGCACGCAATAACAGATTGAAAATATGTGACAACGCTAGTGGTGCGGTCAACAGTTGTGGAAAAAAAGCGAGTGTAAGGTATTTTCGAAGTTTTCTTAGTTCTACCAGGAAGCCTGGTGACATAGTGTTTTGAAGACAACAGTGATACTCAGCTGAATCTGTCATAATGGAGGAACAAAATAGGGTTATCAAAAAGAATTTTTCAATATGATAATTCTAAGCGATACTCAATGCAAAAATGAGAAAAGATAAAAATTTGTTACTTCTGAGACTCGAATATTTTGCAATGGCTTTGGGAACTGATGGGGACTGGTTCGTTTTGTTAGGTAAAACGGAAGGCACAGTTACCAATACTGAGTATTTTTCAGGGACGATTGAGAAATAAATCTTTCAGTCAGGCGATGATTTCATTTCATCAGGACATAGAAAATCGCTTTGTGTTGGCTGGATCTGGTAGAGATCGATGACCGGAGGGCGTTGTTTGGGTTTTCTGCAGTAGGCTAGGTGTCAGACTGGTACATCGTTGATTGTTCGCGAATTTGTCACAACTGCCGTTGACCATACTACGGTGTTCGAGGTGAGTTTGTTGAGGTGTGCATTCCATTCCTGAAGGATTCTTTTGGCGAAGAACGTTTGTACAGTGCGCATGAGTTTTTCTTCGTATCGAGTTCGGCTCGTGGAGTTCTGTCATACTGTCACATTTTCTTGTACAACAACCTGACGAGGAGTCGCCATATAGCTCATCCATCCAGACTACAGTGCGCTGTGAGCTAAAAAGTATTGAATGAACGAAATAAGACAATTTCTTTGATGGAATTAAGGTACAAATCAAAGATAAACTGGTACCAGCTTGGTGTACAGCTATGACGTACTGGGTTTGATAACCTTTGTGATAACCCATATTGATAAATATGTTTTTATTTCGGTATGGTCAAACTCGAATGATAAGTAATACAAAATTGCATCGGGCATTCGTCTTTAATGGTGATTGGACGATCTCCACCGACCGAAAATACTCAATACATGGTAAATGGCTCACATAATTTTTTAATGAGCCTGTAACATTTTTAACCTCACAAGAGTCTTACTGAATTTTACGATCATTCGATATCTAGTAATGAATATGCATAGTGTTCTTTGTAAGAGGAACTCTTGTTTATTTCACTGTGGTTGTCTGTAGTCTGCAAATGAGTGCAATGTATATGGACCGGAAATCGTTCAGTTGCAAGTGTTGATGGATGATGTAGTTTTTCAGCGCCACTCGTTCAGTAACAATATCGACTGCAGAAGAGTACACAACGGATACCGCGATAGTGCTAAACACTGAAGTGGCTCTTTTAAGTAGTTGGGTCGTAGTCATGCCTACGTACCTGCCTGATATTACATAGTCATGCTTCCAGATGTGTATATCAGTGATACAATTCCATGCACGTGCCAGATGTTCGTACATTTCCACCGACCGTTCGACTGCCGCTTACGGTGCACAAACGTTTCTCGCACGTTCGATTTTAAGCATCCTAGAATGTCTTCCGGTGGACGCTTGAAAATTGTTCTTGGTTTTTGTTTAACGCACCTGCTTTATGTTGGTAGTGGCGCGTGGACTAGTATTACGAGCCTTTCAAAGTCACAGTTGCTGTTGGCATTGGACCACATTTGATATGTGCAACGTTCTTAGTTTGACTTTTGTATGGACGATAGTTCGGCTGTTCTTTAGGCGAGGCACTGAAAACTAGCGTTAGATGGTCATCAGCATTCTAACTCATGAACTAACTACCCGCATATTTTATCCTGCAAACAAAAGTCGATAAATCAGTTAGACTGTTACTGTGCCCCTAAACGTTCTGAGACAATGCGACTTTCCTGATTAGCTGACAAACTGAATGACCTCAATTTAGATTTCCTCTAAGGATTCGTTGTGTAATAGGCAGGTGCTACCGAAGAGAGCACATTGGCAAGAAAGTCTGTTTGTGTGAACAACGGAATTTAGAAGATACTGATACAAGTTCCATTCCTACATACCTACCTTTACCCTTAATGACATGACGGAAAAAGTAAAGTCGACGTTAGTATACAAATTTATCAAAATTTGTCAATACTTGGTGTTACTCGGATGAATATACTTTTTAAAAATAAGTCAACTAAAGAACAGGCCAGTTTAAGACAGGGACGAGCGATCATAGTGCTGATAGCGTACATGATAAACGGTGATAGATGAATCTTAGGTTTTCTAATCCGTACAGTGATGCGACGCGCAACACACATGATATTTGTTAAATCCAGATCGACTTGAGGAGACAACGTAGAGCAAGATGTTGAGGGTCCCAGTTGGGTTAACTCATAACAAATAAGTTGGAATAGAGTGAGCCGACAACGGGCATTGTTTAAGGCCATTCATGGACGCCACCCGTATACTGTGCAGCTCTGAGTTAGTGATACTGACTGCAACACTTCTACCACCAATCTGACCATCAAGCGTTGTTGATTTTTAGAAGGACACCTAAACATTGAGTATTTCAATCAATTTTCAGGACAATTCCGTCTGTGGTCAAACAGTTTTTGGAAACCACATTTTGATTGGGTTTCAAGTCACTCTTCTGGTCATTCGTCATATGATTTTAGATTTGTGCCAAAGCACTTTATTATCTCTAACACGCACACCATGGTTCAAAATGAACGCCTGATCCCCAATATATGCTGTTGAGTTCCACTGGCAGTCACGGTATCCGCGATGAGTACCCCAACTGGGAGAGTTTTCAGTGTCATTTCAGCATACTACTTTCATGCACACAACTGTTATAGGCCGTGCGCATATATCTTAGAAAAGTGTATTTTAAAATTGTACGGTCCCTGAAAAATAAACTAATCGGTCAAATAAAGCAATATAAAGTAGGAGATATATTGAATGACGACGGGAGCATGGGAGATTACTACCTCTTTGGAAGTCCATGATTTTTGATCAGCTGAGGGCCACACAATTAGAAAACGCATTATGGCAACTTGGACAGAACATTGCCACTCTTCAAAGGACTAGGTCAAGAGTAATGGGGACTTACAATCAAGTACAGGCAGATTACCTTTCAACGCCGACCTCTGTGTATGATCGTTGATGCATACTGACTAAACCGTAGCGCACCATGACTCAGTGTTCTGGTACGCAGCTGGCCCACTTAATATTCACCGCACTGACAAGCACTGACCAGACAAACTTCCGGACTTGTTCAGTTTTGTGAAGTCTACTTTCATGACACATTATTTTTCTTTCAGATAACATGTAAGGATACATGAAACTGTGACTAAAAAAATATATGAAGTGGTGTCCATGATTTTTGTTTTCTTTGACAACGATGGTTTTAACACTGTTTATTTGAAGGGTGATATGGCGTTCGCCGGCAACTCCGATTTCATCCGCTTTGCCTCCGTTTATTTTTATGACGACTAGTATGTCCACACAGGCATTTTCAAACTTGACATTTGAATGATGAACAACTGATAAACTCGTTAACGCCGATAAGTCAGCAACCAAAAGAATTGTAATAAGTTTAAATAATATAAGACTGATCCACCGTTACTATAGGTAAAGCGGACCCAGTATAAGAGAATTCCGCTACCCGAAAGCAGACTAAAAGCAAAACATACACACAGGCCAAAATGTTCTAGGCAATATTTCGCCGGTTGATGTGTCTGATGACAGAGTCAAAAAAATCACCACGACTATCATACCTCGGTCTATTGCTTCTGCTTGGCTATACAACACAGACGAAAAAACCTGTCGAGCTCCAGATGGTATGCTTAACAAATACGCTACAAATGATTAGTTAATGAGGTTGGAGACAAAAGTGGTTTGGCTTCTTTCATAACACATACCAGGTCACGACATAATGGTTGACACTGCATGACAAATAAATTCAATACTCATCTTTTGCTGCCTTGCTATACTTAAGTTTGCTGAATGGGCTAGCACACAAACAATTTTATGCATCATAGTGTAAATCAACCGCGTCATTCTGTTGGGATAAGATATTTTAACACTGACCAAAAAAGATGTCTCTTAAGCTAACTGTTCCTAACGAATTCTAGACATTGTGCTAATCTTTGTGGTTGGTCACTTCTTATCTAGTTACGTGGTGATAACATTATAATTTATCATTTTACTTGCTTCAACCCGTGGTTTACACAACCTCGGGCAATTCAGTCGTTGGGGTGGTCTCCAATGCGTAACCCTTTCGGACCACATATGCACACTGTACACCAGCATGTAAAATCCAATCAACAATAAACAATATCGATTAGCTAACTGGGACCAGATGTATAAAAACCATGACGCTCATTGTCAGTTCGCAGAAATTTTATTTACGACTACTCACATCTCGATGCTGACTGTGTTTTTACTACTTACTGAAAACAACAAATTTTCACATGGGCTAGGCGTATTTGTCAACATTGTGTCTGAATGAATACGAGACCACGAGTAACCTATTTAGTTCAACGGAAAATGAACAGTCTTCAGTGAAATTGGCCCCGTAAGAGCCACTCTTTCCAGGTAAGGTTATATCCCTCCATAGAAGGTTATATTGGCCAGTCAAGGCAATATAATGTTGAACTAGTCGGTCAATCCAGACAGACAGTATCTACAATGAGTGATGTTATTGAAACCAATGGCACTATGCTCTTGAACTAATAACGGTTTCCTTTTGGTCTACCAGATGTATGTCTGTCGCAAACCACCACCATGTTGGGACTGTCCACACCGACGTCGATTTTCCAATCTTTACGGCTCTGTCTGATTTTCCCGTTGATTGCCTACAGCAAAAATGTGACCCACTAGTTTGCTTTTCAAATTCCAGTGGATTGCCAAATGCTATTTGATGGGTCTACGTGTGGTCGAGTGGAACAGCAGTCAGATTTTTGATCGGCATTCAACAAAAGTTGCGTAATCAACCAGTACTCACAAGTAAGCGACAACAGCAACATGTCTCATCCACTCCGGGTGAATCGGTATTTATGTGGTCCAGATATGTTGCGAGATGCGAACAAAAGTCTTGCTCCCTTAATATCTGTTCCGAACCAGCAAAGATAGATTCTTTCCTCTACTGTACGTTTTATGGACGGAAACGTCACTGAACACTGCGTTTAGGGTGAAATTCAAAGAATCACCTGCTGGTTCAAGCTGTAGGTTTCCGTTAAACCCTTTCTTCACATTTCTCACACAACTAGTAGTTTAATATTAAGAGTGATTTTGACAGACAATTCTGGTTTTGCCTGCTGGTTGCAGAACCACTGGACCGTTTTCAGCCGAATGTTTCAAGGACAGAAACTATCAACGCCCACTGAATCATTAATAATTCTATAACAGTTGTAAAGTATTCTCTTCCACACCGTGTTCGCTTTGTTTAACAGATTCAACTTAAATTGCAACGGAACTTTAATGTTCAAGCTATGTGGTCACATGACACACGCATTCAAATAGAAGACGTCACATGGATCAACACCTGAGGTGGTGTACCGACCGATTGTGATTGATTTTCATAAGACTAATTAACAGACTGTCTGAGAACCGGAGTATTTTTGAGTTTGAAAGAAATGAAATTCATGGGGTTCGACTAAAACAAAGATGACGCACCTACGCAGTTGCGATTGAGTCAAAATATATAAAGAACTGTGGCATGACTGAACACTCGGATTGTTAAACGGTGTGATCTTAACGCCATCATAACTTTTGCATGGCCATAACGGAACAGCCCACTGACTACCAGCCCAACAATGTCTAGAATTTGAATATTTACTCAAGTGGAGCAGCCAAAAGATTCGGAAGCATCGTTTAAACAAATGTAATATCTTTACTGGTTTTCCGTTGTGGGCACCAAATAAAACGTAAATACATTGAGGCTGTCATGTCCATCCACCAAAATATTCGTTGTCCGTGACTCAAATACTTTTATTGTGTGTCACTGATTCATCTATTGTACTACACTCCACATTTTGTATTTCTGTATAACTGTGGCTGTTCAATTCATTCCATTTCTCTTTAGAGTCTGTAATATTTTGCTTATGCAAATCCACCATTGTTATCTATATCTGGGTATGCCCTGTGTGAAGTCTACCAGTCAATCAGATCAAGTCACATAAGTCAGCAAGGGTGACAGAAAATGGGCGGATTGCGTTCTGCCGAAAGAGAAGAGCGTCGGTCGATGCATGTGGATGGCATGCATGGCTATTGCAAGTGGTTTATACTCGTTCTGCAAGGGACAAATAGGACCGTGACAATTATGTGCACACATATGAGAGTTTATCATCAATTCTATATTACCGTACGGTGTTAAACTACCAGGACGGTAGAACTGTTAACACAAAATGCCAGCTGAGCGTTTACCGTACCGAGCATTATATACCGCCAACAATTGGGTAAAACCGCGTGGTGGTCAACCAACAACGTGGTCACGAAATATGAAGATCCTGACTGCTTCATTGAGCAAAGTGGGTAAGTGTTGCCTGCCTGCATGGGGTTCTCATGATCACTTAAACCGCTGGTTAGAGATGCTATCCGAGATGGCGATGTGTCGCAGTCAATAGCGTACCTGTATCCATACCATTTCTAGTTCTTCCTCTTAGTCTTCTTTTATTAATTCTCAACCTTCTTAGTAACGTTTTCTTCTAGGATATTCCAAGTCACTGTTGAGGTGAGCAGCGGCCCGAGCCACAGTACCTTTTGGTCAGGCTCCTGGCTGTTATGATGATGACTGAAAGGCTGTTACGTTTGGTTGATAATGCTTCAACAAATTACAGACTACAGCAAGTTTTAGTCAGAACAGGACACTGAATGCGTTGGTGATGTCCATGTTGTGAATACTCGCTATCACATACTTAGCGACTGAAAAAGATGAATTTCACTCATATGGAGAAGCCGATATAAGTAACCACTTTGAGAAGTGCTCATTGTTGGTATTGCACAGATCCACTAATTCTTCTTCCACGGTGGTCACTGTGACTACATTAAAATATGTAAACTGAATAAAACATAAATTGTTCACTATTCTTTCTCTTGTTAACTGAAACAGATAGTTTCAATGCTTGCTGTACTACTAGAAATTGATCAACGCATTGATTTAGCAAAACCAGCTGCTTGCTGGTATTGGTTCATTCGTCTGACAAATGGATCATCCGTAAACAGTACTTTTAAAGAAACGTTTTTCTCTTGAACAACATCATCATCCATAAATTCACACTTCATTTTTTCTGGAAGCAGTTGCTGATTACCCAATTTAATTCACAACATATGTAACAGAAACAACAGCTCTCACAACCTATCTTCATGTTGTATCCGTTCAGCTGCCGAAAACTGACTAGGCACTAGACTGTTTTAGAATGCCTTTGGATGGAAACGGTTGAAGGACCCGTAAGGACAAATATTTTTCTATTTTTTTGGAGTGACCGTTTTATCTGTTTGTCGATTTTTCAGTTCGATAGAGTGTATAGAAACGAAAGTCATTCTGAGTATTTTCCTTCTAATGTCACGTTCCGTTAGACAAGGAAGTTGGTCAAACTTGTGACTGGACAGACGGCTGGCACAGCTAATGCCTACTGCTGGTGAACATTTGAAATATAACACACTTCACATCTATAATGTGACATTTCGTTTTTGGCACTGCGTTTTTCAGAACGACAGAGTTATTTTGGAAAGTCCCCCAGGGGTCTGTTCTAACAAAAATTTTTATAGGCCCTACTAAAATAGCCGCAGGTCCCAGAAAAACACACGGCCCTATAAGCTGTAATCATACTGTAACCATACCATTGCTAAGTGTACACAGGTCACAACGGGGTGGAAAGCTGTTTATGGGGATGAAACCAACATACCCAAACTGGTGTTAAAATGAGAGTAAGCAGACCTATTTCCATTTGTAGACATTCTATTAAACCAGAGAACGGTTAGTTTAACTGCGCTGTTGATCTACAAACTGTAGAAGTGCTGAAGTGTTTTCACCGGTTTGTATAAAACGTTTGAAGGAATCTGTCCATTTTTATCAATCATTTTGACTAAACTTGTGCCTAAAATCCTGATTTTCATCATGTAGAGAAGTTCGTTCCTAACCCTGTTGCATTCCTCTTGCTAGGCTGCTAACCACGTTTATCCTTTAGTTCGGAGAAATAACTTTGCGGAAGTGTGTGCAGTAATCAGCCCATTTCTTTGTTCTGTGGTGTGACCTTAAAACTGTCTTATCTGATCTACTGGGCAATGCTACATCTAGAAAAACAATCCGTTGCTGCGGTTCGCACCCGTTTTGAAGACGATGCTGAAAAGCAATAATGATGTCGCACAGCATTTCGTTAGCAACTTTCCCGAAGAGAATATCATGTCTACGTGCAGCTTGGACAGCAGTTACTTTTTAATCGCGGTAGGTTGCAATTTTTTATGTAGCGTAATTAAGTATATGTTTTCAAATAGTGGGTCTAAGGATGAAGTGGTCGATTCCCCGCCATCCAGTCCATGAAACTCACCATTCTCCCAACATGTATAAACACTGTCTTTCACCTTGTTTGCAAGAGTGCAGGTGTCAGTTTGGTAGTTCTGGATGTTTTTGTACACAATCAGTAACTTGCATTAACTGAAAGCTCGTGAACAGGGGGATGAACTATTAGGGAAGCACGGAATTCGCGACATTTATCGAATCACCTGCGCCAGCCAAGTCAAGAGAATTTCATGCTAAATGGAGTCAACCTTGATTTGATGGATTTCACTGTACTCATGAACTTTTGGATTGAAACTGGATACGAGAGTTATGTTTGAAAATGACTACCCTATGAAAAGTTTTACCTTCGTGAACTGTGAGAAGATAGGAGAAATGAAGAACACTCTTTCTTATTGTTGTGATTTGGCTGAAGTTACGTCAACCGATCGCGTTTGTGAGCTTACTTTTCTCAGTAGGTTTAATAGTTTCCTATGATACATGTTGCCCTATCCTTATCTTTTTTTAATTTATGGAGCTCCAGTTCGTCTACCACTATCGAGGACACCTTGCCAATAAAGTAGACATTTTTGTAATGTTTTATTATGCTCATTTTCAACTTGATACCACACGACCGGTGTGGTTTTTATGTGGATTCATCAGGTAAGAATAGTCTGACTGGGAGATCAAACGGCCAACACTTCGCGATACGAGCTGGAGGTGCGCATAAACTATATACATAAACTCTTTGTTACATTCATTGCTTACAGGACTGATGACCAGGTGAATGTGTTTCGGCTGGCAATGTGGAGGACTGTCGGCTTACTTCCCCATTCAGGCTACCTCTACTGGTTGAGTCCAAAGAAGATTAAACCGGCAGTGCTAAGCTGGTTTGAGGATAAGTCTCAAGAAGCACTATAAGGACCATTTCGAGCCCTTGCCATCGTAGTCATTGCAGACTAGTAATCCGAGATGGATTATATCGGTCCATAGTGGCAAAGTATGAACAAGATACACCCAACATTTTCAATGCAAAAGTGCCGTGTGCCACTGATCTTATTTCGTTAGAAGGAGATTTCATTTGGTTTGCAGCGTTCTTATTACCTTAATGTTCGCGCTGTAGTAGACTTCGGCTCACTGTCTTGTTTTTCTGACGTATGTAACCTATGTTCACAAGGTAAGCTTCACAATGCTCAGCATTAGGTTTTAAGGATGAAGCTGGTCGGCCTAGGTACTAGCACTGGCTTTAACAGCGAAATTCCATGTTCAAGCAAATGTATTTTGATTCTGAATCTGTCAGGTATACGCCCATAACTCAGGGTATAGTTCTTCTTCAGCAGACTCTTGTTCAACTCATCTTATATGATTACAAAAGATTGATAAGAATGAGCGAAAGTGACTGATTGCAAAAATTGTCTTCATGTGCATATGTCAAAATTGTCTGGTTCACATGTTTGTATTCATTAATCTGTTACATTGACAACAAATGAAGAATTTTCAGGTGTCTTCAGTAGGCACACGTTCTACCTCACTGAGACCTAGCGAGGTGGAAACAGAAATTTACTTTATATGTTTAATTTATACCGTATTCATAAGGTTTTGTTTAAATACGAAAATGCTTTCATTTATGTTTAAACAGGAGGAATATGTGAACCCAGTCGTTTAACTGTTTGTTCTGTCGAGCGCTGTGTTTTGTTTATGTTTGGGTTACATTGCAAGATAAAAATATGACCATTCGATATAATTTAAGGTTCATTGCGTAAGACATATACAAAATCACACGGCCAATAATGCATATCCGTGGGTGAGATGGACTTAATGGATAATACTGTCGGAAGTTGGCTCTATGCGCACATGGTATTGGTTGATGTTAGGAGCCACAAAACGAGAGAAGAAAAGTGCCAAAGTGAATGATTTTCCGACGCCTTCCAAGCCACAGCATAATTCAAATCATCGCAATCGCCAAGTGTTGCCTTATAAATTCACAACTCATTCTGTTGAAATGTGTGATTACTCCACCAGCCATGCCGGTTGTTTTAGTTAGTATTCACCTGCTTTTACTGACCTCAACTGTTACGTTCAGTATATGAAATGTCATGACAAAGTAATATACATAGTCTTCTTGCAGGTGGCACATTATCTTCATAATCACCTATCTTAATTTATCTTCTCGAATTGTGCACATAACGTGACAAGAAAGTGCTTCTGTCGACGTTTCGAGCACCTAAGGCCAAATCCTGGATGGTAAACCACTCAGACTGCTTTTGCCACCACTGGGCAGGATTGATTTTGAGGCACAGTGCCTTTTTGAAGAAATGTATCTTTAGCTACACTCCGAATTTTCGTATCTTCCAATACGGAGGTGTGGTGCACTATCACATGGTGAATGTAGGAATTTAGACTGTTTAGGGCACGACATTGTTATGAAAATGGTCACTCAGAAGAAGGAGTTAAAGGATATTCGTGCCTACTGCAATTCACATCTCGGCGAGGTCGGATAGTTTTGGAGAGAGGTGTGTACACATGCCTCGTGAACAAGAATATGGTGCGGAAAAAGCCGTAATAGAAGAGATTGTGAGTAACTACGAGCTTACTTGGTTGTATGGTCTGTTTTAACGAAGAGCGAACATCAGTGTGTTCGGGGTACGAAAGCGCACACCACGGATTTCTTTTTTTCTGCCCGAAAAACAGTCTAAATGTTTTGTCCAGCGCATTGCACAGGGAAGTAAGTGGACAGTGAGAATTCCATGCAGCAAGGTTGTACTGGTGATGGCTGAGTTCAAGTTTGGTGATGGTCAGCTTCTTTTGCCGTAACTCCTCAAGGTATGTCTGTTTGGCTCGGCGTCAACGCAGCCGGACAGAACGCTATAAGTGAGCTTGCGCAAGCGCAAGCTGACGCTGGCTCGGATAAACGGGCGAGTGACCGGACCAGGTGTGATTAAACAAGGAATTCACGGCTTAGTTAACAACGTCAGCAGAAGTAGGGCGAGCTAGATTGATGATCAGTTGGCGACCGGCTGGACATTTTATCCAAGAGCGTCAGCAGCCGAACTGCAGTCTCACCGTCAGACGAAACCTTGACAAAAGTGACGGAAAACTGGACACCTGAAGCCGGTACACTTAGCATTCCATAACCATTCAATTCGACTTTTTTTTGGTAACAGTATGAAGACTCTTGCTCACGTTCTACTAATGCGATTCTTCTCCGCTGGTCAATCCGTTCAGTTTTAACTGTTACGCCCACCTTCAAGTACATATTTTGGAAGACAGTTTAGGTTGACGTAAGCTCAATGAAGAAATATCTGTTCACTTTATAAGGACAACCGGTAGTAAGTTGCAGTGACGTGTGTTGCAGTCCTGTGCATTGAACCTCCCCCCAGTGATTGTGTTATAGTTGTATGGAGATCATCTCACTTAGCTGGCGGTGAACGAGATGAAAAATGCAAATCAAATAATGGTCTGCTTCCAAAAAAGAATTCGTCTTCATTATATTCCTCCTATACTTGCATTGTGTAATGCACATCTTCACTCACAGTGAGTGGTGTGATCTGCAAAATATAATCTCTTCTGAACTCACAACAAGCTCTTAATGTTACGATCTTTGAGTGTTTGGCACCCTTTTCTCTATCTATCGGCCGACTGATGTCACTCGATAATATTTTGGAAGTTGCCAATCACTGTTGATCTGTTTATGCACGACCTATTTCTCAGTCAAAAGTATGTAGAAAGTACTCTTGCAATGCACTCAAGAATCAAAGGCGGCTAGATTAATCAGACCATCTCAAGCCGTCAGAAGGCATCGGAAGAAATCTCATTGTATACTGTACAGCTTGAAGACGTTGTCAAAAATCTTCACATCATGCTTGTTTCTCTCACAAAACGAAGCTGATCTAGGTTTATTACCGTCGATCTCTCGCACATAAGGTCTCCATTTCTGAATATATATGACAGTCACTATTTACTGTTTATCACTGCACAATACGGTGAGCTTCCAGGAAATTACACTTGAACAAACTAACATGTTGATCCCGCGAACTTCCATTCACGCCGTTTGGTAACCTCGCACTGTTCTTCAGCTTTCATGAGGTAAACCCTGAAAAAATGCACATCAGTTATGTAAGCAGATCGGTTCTCCGTCTTCTCCCTCGAAGTCTTAGCTTCTACTAACATGCTGAACTCTTCCTATATTTACACTTGAAAAGGTGGCAAAATCTTGTAGGTTTGCAGTTTATCCGACGCATCAGTCCACCTCGAAAACCTATATTCCTTCGCACTGGCTACATGGACAGCTGATGTGAACTTGTTCAGGAATACTCTACAATTTAGTCTATGGTTCAGTGGTTGTTGAAACTTCATTCCATGGGTCCGTTCTCCCAGCCCGAGTTGCACTGGTGTATGCTGACCAACCTCCAAATTATCGTTGCAGTACAGAATGCAGGCACGTAGCTAAACTAAAACGGCTGTGAACCCTAAGATACAATCTCAAGAAGCGTTCACATGTCTGTGGTGGCCAAGTGTTACATCACAGCAAGAACGTGCTGGACAGCTGCGTGAAAGTTACGCGTGGGTTATATGACTCGTGTGTGTTCATGCCTATACTAGAATTTGAGTTCTAATTACGGCTACATGAGAGAATCCAGTTGATCACCGCTTCGATGGTTTCGAATTGGACGCGAACAAATTATCACAGCTGAAAGCCTAATCACAGATGCAAATGAGTAGTGCTCAGGTTGCCTGATAGCCTCCGTCCTGTTGACTCCAATCGATGACCTCACGTTTAGGAGTTCACATTCGGCTGAAAGCACAGATGGTATTAAGCCTGCAGAACGAAGTCCTTTTTACTGGTGGGTGATAGAGATGTTGGTTTATTTAAGATGAACTCAACTTGCACCTTATCGCAATTTGCAGTCATCGACTCTCCAGCCAGCCACTTTCAAAAGTTCTGGGCTCTAGTGTTTCTGTTGGAGTTCGCTGGCAATGAAAACTTTGCCACGTTGCCGAAGTTCAACTGATTGCTAGTTTCTAAAAAATAATCATGATATTTCAAGGATATGGTTCTCGACTTATCTAACAACCTCAGAAATGAACAACGAAGGAAAAAATCGCCATAAAAGAAATTATGAACCACTACTGTTGCTAGTTACAGTTAACCCATTTGACAACAACCTCGATGCTGCCTTAACTTGGTGTTTTTCTTTGGTTCATTCCAACTGCGATCGCAAGCATTCGTGAAAGAGGGATACTTAGGTAGTGCCTATATTGTACTCTAGAGCCACTAACATAAGGTGTGTCTTGTGGTGTGTAACTACGTTTTACCTTAGTGGTAGTTGTCTGTAGTGTCTGGACGACTGAGTCTCGGTATGACTTTCGTACACAAGGTAGTCGTACCTACGTGAGATGAAATTATGGTGGTCGATTTGGATATCGCCTATTTTTCCATTGCAACGGTGGTCTATTCTATGCCAACGAGGTCACGTGAATAAATAGAAGAAGGAAGTCAGTCATCTTTTAAAAGAAGGATGGTAATGCAGTCCAGGGTAGTGTGACACAAAACCATTGGTTTCACGCGGCTGGCAACAGTGTTAATGATTACAGCTTATCGAGAGACAGCGCAAAGCCACTAATCTGCAGAGGATTGTATGAGGTTAATGCCTTCATTGCCAGATGGCAGTAAATAGAACACATCTGGGAACAGTTAGGCCTCATCTCCAGCAAAGGCCAGAATGGTAAAATCATATTACAACTGAAAAGTGGACTTATCACCATATGAAACAAAATGTTTTTTATCGAGGATTTATTGGAAAGTTCAGTGGAAAGGAGTAAAAATCGATAATAATATGAGCGAAGCAGAGATTAGATATTGGCGCGTAAGTAACAGTAGCTACTATTTCCACGGCAGCAAATCCTTGTCAAAAATTAGTCTTCGCTAGCGCTGGAACAGTTTTGTAAACAACCAGTGTGTACAAATACAAGCGTGTATGCATATACATATGTATACAATTGGATGTAAACTAGGATGAGTAATTGTTCAGTAAATTATTTCGCATAAGAAACAACGCACATAAAAAGTAGATTAGGTTAAGACTCACCCATTGTTTTTTTCAAGCCTACGCTGTCTTCGGACATCGGGTGACTCAGAAACAAGTACCCCCTTTGGTTGTACTATCTTGAATCTAGCCATTTGCCTTTCTGCAAGCACAGGGTCGTAAGTCGCAGGCATATTTTGCCTGTTGTCATTTACCGCGTCGTCCGAGTGAACTGAGGTATCAATTTCCGACGGGGAATCAATATCCAATCCACTGGAATCAACAGGATCTTGAAAACTTGGCTTGGTTGTCGGAGAAGACACCTGAACTGAAGCAGACTCCATGTTTCGCTTTTTGTCAATATATTCGGACCGATTAGCTATATGCCTGTGTTGGTTTTGGGTCGGTTCGTTCAAACCTGACTTAATGAATAGACTTTCACGCTGGAGTTTATTGTCTGTGGAGATTTCCGCTCTCATTAGACACCGAAGACTAGCAGAGCGCAAAGCAGACTCGTTCGAAGTTCCGTCCAGTGGCTTATTACTAACAACGTTATTTGAATAATGTGTATTGAATTGTGAGGGGGTTTTATTCATCTTTGCTCGTTCATCAACCGCGATACGAGCAATCTGAATTCTTTCAGAAAATCTTGAGCGTCGTTCGCCGTGAGAATCACATGTGAACGATTTTGAAATTTCAGTCGGAGGAACATGTTCTTTTTGATCAAGAAGCTGAGCAGGTGGGGATTGCGTCTGAGAAAATTTTGTGAGGATGTCAGACCTAGGTCTCGAAGAATTCGCTGGTGTGGATGACACAAAATTCAATCTATCAGGCGCAGTCCCTGGAGCTATCAAATCAGATGTCCTTAATCTGGAATAGTTTTGATTTAGCTGCATATTTGGATCTAGCAGATAGCATGCGATCCTGTTAGAATTTTCCGCAGGTAAACGACTTTGCGATGATGAGCTTGCCATCGTTTCACTTTTCATATCGAGAATTTCGGAGTCCCCGGAGTGATGTGAACGGCTTTCATTCGCAATTAGCTGTGTAAACGAAAGTAAACAATTAATTTTCAATTGCTCTGACGTGAAAGCTTCGAGGCCGTAATCTGCTGATAGATCATTTTACATGAAATTTTAGACGTTCTTCAATAGTCGCGTGTAAACCCAGCGGTTTCTGACAATCATGCTGTGGACTAAAGTTCTTTTACTGCGAGCAGCCGGGTCAAAAGTTTAGCTGAAAGTGATTTTATGGGAACAGATTGTCCAATTTACACAGATATAAGAGTCTGCCAACCGGATCGTTATCCTGTGACCATTTACTTCAGTGTCACTTTCTCGCAACAAATATGTGGCAGCGGATAGTCCGAACAGATTGCTCACGGTCTATTCATTAACTTGAAGATTTGGTTAGTCTGTGTGGCACATGCCTCATGGGCGCAAGTAGGTTAATCAATTTTCGAAACACTTCCTTCATTTCAACTTAAACACAACTTATGGATGGTCACAGTATTTGCATTCAGATAAGCCTCCTCTGTTCATGATGCAGTCACAACAGCCCCTCTAAGGTAACATAACTATGGCGTAAATTTGTCAGACTTAATGATCAGCCCATGTGTTACTTTGCTGGACTCTGATATACCACTTTACGTTATACTTAGCTACGACGACTTTATATATAGCTGAATTTAGGAGGCCTAATTTTATCATAAAGCATACCTACAATCGAACTTTTCTGTGCTCTGCAGTGAGGCAAACTGTAGGTTTACCTACATTTCTAACATCTAAACATTTACAGTGGTAACTCAGTAGAACGTATTATGTGAGTGGTAAAAAGGTATATTCATGGAACTTACTCTCTGAGAATCTGGGTTCAGGTCTTTTTGTGATTCAGACATCATCCTGAACAGTATATCCGGTGTATATTTGGCTGTTCCGTCACTGTCCGATCGAGCTGGCAAATGGTTGCTAACAGCCTTCACATGTGACTTGCCAGTTGACTGAATATTCATCGTTTGCGTCAGAAATGTAGCCGCAGCTACGGCGGCCACTGCAGCCAATGTGGATATTGAGGTGCCAGATGGTTTGTCAGCTGCAACTACTAAATCGTGTTGAGTCGCATTCGCTTTTTGCTGGTCTTTTTGACATAAATATGCTGAAATTGGCTCGGCAGTTTGCGTAAATGCGGATAAATATTCGTAAATAGGGTTGGAGCAGAAGTTCACAGGAAAATCCGTCTGGCATTCGCTGTCATTCACTGAAACGCCAGTGGTAGCATCTGCCGTAGAAGTTGCATAACCTTTGTTTGAAGCTTCATTGGATTGCGCAGGTTTATGAGAAGAACTGTCCATAGATTTCAAAGCTAGTATCCCACTTCTGTCCCCTTTTGCTGACTCCGACTTATGCAGATATTCGTAATTTGTGGATTCATTCCTTAGACCGTCTTCTGTGGGAACAACATTCAAAGATGGTACATCTGTACTGTCCAGTCGAGCTAAGTTATGCAGTAGTTGAGCGCGCGCCAGCTGAAAGGTGACAACAATAGTGGAACTGAATTTAGTGTTTAATACGATCACATTTGTGATGGTAAACGTTAAAAATTCACTTTTAGGGTTACATAATGGATTTCACCAACTGGGAGAAAATGTACACCAATTGACTTAAGCATTTAAACCTTCGATAACACATATCAAGATCCGGTTCTATTAAACGGAATAATGGACGTCCCAGAATAGCGTAAAAACTATTAGATGATGTTATGCTTAATAAAACTGTTAAATGCGGATTTTACACTGTTTGATGAAATGCCAGTAAATATGTTCATTCATTCGCCTCTTCTATTTCGTGGATCGACTACCATACTAAATTAACCACCCTCAAGAATGTGATTGTTTTGACTGTTAGTCATTCCTTCATGTCACAGAATGTCACTTATATTTGTTTATTAAAACTGTACCCAGTCACAATACAAGACAGTCCTAAAAAACATGTTTGTGCTTACTGCTGTTCACAGTACTACTGACCTTCCCTGTCTTACGCGCTATCCCTGGCAAACTTGAAATAATTTCGTACTTAGACTAACTACTGATTGACAGTTAATTTCAGAAAGATAATTTGTGCCTTCTGTTGAAAAAACTGCAAGCTTATAAACTGACAAATGTGTGACCGATACCTATTTCTAATAAGTCATGTATGCACTACTTGAAGTTAGTGAGACATACAGTTGCAGCTACTGATGAGTAAAACAACAGCATTAGTCTAAAATCCAACGTTAAATTATATTACAACACTTAAGGACAGTAATCAACATTCTGTCCTGAAGCCTCGTTGTTTCCTTCCTCATGTTCTGATGGATACGCAACTGGGCTACCAGTCTGTGGTGGTGGACCCATCTAACATGTATTCATGAATTGTGGGTGCGTGCTATGTGGTGACCAGACCCAAGGAAGTCAAAGCAGCTACCCACTGGCTTGTTAGTAGTCAATGCGATCAGCTATCTACGCCGAAATTTTGTGTGATGTTAGTTTCATGTAAGTGTAACAAATACTCCAGTAAAAAGATGAACAAAGGGTTGACGTGCTGGAAACCGAAGTTAAATGGAGCAGATGAATCCAAAGTTATATTAGCTCAAGAAAAGAGAGATGGTGCAGAAAAGTGTAAACGCTAGTGGTCTATCGAAGGGTAGGTCTCTATAGCTAGACAGACATAAAGAGTTCGTCTGTAGTCCAGTCGTTGGAACCTGCTCAAATAAATTCTATACAAACCACTGGACGAATAGAACCTCAACACGTATTGTATATCAGAATTCGTAATACACATGTTCAAAATGAAAACGCGGTGGACTTGGGTTTAATATGTTGGCAACACTGCTGCCAGGCTGCCATCTCCCGAACCCACTTTGCTGCACTTCATCAGGTATGTACTGCAATCTGATCATATTAGGTGATTATACTTTACATACCTTAGCAAAACCATTCAAACGTTTGGGACCATGTATGCATGATTTTATGCGTCCCGTTAGAAACAGGGTTGGTTATCTGATAAACATAGTACATCTGATTTATCAGCAGTTCACGAAAATAACGACTTTTTAGAAGAAATTTGCAATTGTTTCATGTTTTATCTATAAAAACACTAAGTATGTGTTGATACTAGCTCCATCATAAGCGGCAAAGTGGACAGTAGCAAATGAAGTTTGCCTCTATCGTTTCAGGTGATTAAAAATCCCATAAATAGTTCTCAAAAACAGTGTGACAGACAGGCTCGATTTCGATTATTCGTTAACGGGCTAAGTATATAACGTCCACAGAGAACACTCTCGTCAGGGCGAAACGAACAAATCGGGTAATGTACAAAATGTGATCAACGACATTACGGATAGAATTGGGGGTAACATTTTACTAAAACGTTGTCTCCAGTTGTTTCATAACAGTGGCGGCACTGAAACCATGACAGTTCGACCGATCATGGTGTGGATGGTTTTCCGTGGCAATCACAAGACCACAACAAAAAAGTTTCTGAGTCTGCAGTGGTGGTCCTTCAATCGAATTCTGACAGTCACACGGGTAGTCAGACTTCGGTATCCCAAAGCTTCCGAGTGATTGCTTTGACCTGGTAAATCGGACGACGTGACTAGGGTCAAGACCTGATGGGAATCGGTAAGTTGTGTCGCACTTGTATTGGTAATTTTTTGGTAACCTAACTATTGATCTAGGCTGGATGATGTTCACGGATGGGTTCAGTTTTCTAATGTAACTGCTAATTAGCCCATAAGGAATTCAAGTGGGAGAAGTTTGGTTTCCAGTTAGTAGTCTAGCAGAGCTGTTAAAGTAGAAAGGACACTAGTGTGAACAATTTAGGCGGAAGGTCTAGACACGATAAGCATCGTAGCAGCTGAACTACAGAGTCACAGTGGGAGATAGAAAACCTCAAATTTTTTGATCCCATGTGACAAAGTTGGATGGTTGAATAAAACAAACCCTAAGGAACAGGGTTAAAGATCTCATCACTTGACAGAACGTACATAGACTGACGAATAGATAAAGCGGAGGTGTGAGAGAAAATGAGGACTGAGACGCTGAGTGTCGGCTGAAAGCTTTGCGTCTTTGTTGGAAGTCAATTTCATGAGCTTACTCTTAATGAGGACAAAAACCAACCGTTCCACCATATGTACACATTCAGGGCTTATAAATTTTCAGACCGCTGATCTAAAGCGTGGAATAACACAACACACTTTAGAGGTTTGCTTGTGGCTGAATCTAGCTGCTGTGCTTCACTCTGCTTATGCAGTAAGCAAGATTCGACCGAACAAATCAACATAAATTTTACTAATTTCTAAAATCTAGGGTCTGTAAACGTTCATGAACTCTTCGATTGCTAGCTTCGTATGAAAACTTCACCTTGCTGCTTTTAAAGATCCTATAAATTGTAAAGTTGTACCAATGTGGGACATCATTTAATTTGAATACCCTGTTTTACATTTGGGCAGATTTCGGTCACATGTCTGTCATATTGTCGGTCAAAATAGCAGAGTGAAGAGGCGGTTGGACACAAAAATGAACAACTAGGACATTTAATCTAATTGCCTCGCTTCTGTGGCACATAAGCGGTACTTTGGTTGATCATTGACTGGCAGGATGCCATACTTAAAGTTGTGCTGGAAATTTTCTAGCGGGTTTCGTGCAACAAGCCAATTCTGTACAAGTAAGCCATACAAAGTCCGTTTGTTGGGATGTTACTACGTAGAACCTTCATAGTCGGTTGGAGGAGCTTTTTTATCCCTCATTAGTAAATTGAAAATTTAATAAATGGAGCAGTTTTCAAGTCACAGAGAATAGAGAAAACAATCGATTTTGCGAAGTATTTAAACGTTCATCTTCGTTCATCCAGTTTTCGAACGTCAAAGTTTTACATGTTCAACGCTCGCCTACCCTGTACGCTGAACGTATGGTCCAGTACAAAACGAATGATTGTCTGAAACAACACGTAGAATTAGCCGACTGCATGTGAACACTGGGAGTGATTAACAGGATTTCAGAAGCAATTATTGTTCATTAAGTTTTGTAATGAGAATAACATGCCTCAGATAGTCTCTAAGATGCTTAGTACTATGCTGCTGCTGTCGAGGGTTTTATCCGTTGATATCTATTGGAAATAGAAGCATACAACTCGGCCCTGCAAATAAAATAAATTTGTGTAAATGCGGAAAATCATCAATCTGCATTAAGTACAACTCACTTCTGGGGGTGGAAATTGCGCAATGGGTTGGTTTTTGAACTTAACTTGTTATTGCTGCTTAAATGTTTCAAGCACCCTAGTTGCTGAGAAAATTCGTCGGTGTGACCGAACCATTTGTGCGTGCATATGGCCACTGGCCCGATTCGTGGTCGTCCAATCTTGGGAAGTGATCTGTTAGGCTTGATAACTGCCATTAAAAAGTGCGCTATAATTCTTGTTAGGCTAGGATACAACAAATAAGCTTGTTTCGAAATCACCAGTTCCCCGATTTTTCCGTAGTTAAGTACGTTTTGTCTATGACTGGAAGTGAGATGCACACTATACAGCCTTTCGATTTCACCACGGTTTCGATGCGCACAATCGGCACATGTTTAATAAACAATCCTGTGGATGACATACTATTTTTTCCTGAACTCTACATTCATCCAGAAATGCGACTGTTCCATCTGATTTTCGCTCAGATAAGCCGGCAGTGCATGATTACCATGCAGTACAACATAAGGTTGTTTACTTTCATATAGTTATAGGTTGATTTGCCTCAATGGAAAAACAATCTATTTGTGGGCTTTTTTGTTGTTCATTTAAGATTCGTTAATATCCGTAGATCACCGCAGATGCCATGGCTACCGACAGGGTCTGTACAGGAAACTTATCTTGTCTCATGTGTCAGTAAGTTTCCGGGCACCACGGCCAACCAAGCGGAAAAAACTGACACGGGGTGTACGAAATCACATTGTGAGTAGGCTGTACTGTTAAACGTTTCAACCATCTCGGTGGCCTACTCCGGCAGTGTTATATTCAGACTCATTTTAGCAAAGAATAGAGGTCACGGGGGGGGGGTTGTTGTATTTAGGTCATCCTGTGTTGTTTCTGAACAGATTGGTCGAATTATTTGCCCAGTGTGTTGGACTGAGACTGACGGATATAAGGCGCGCCTGTGACTGGTGTTATTCGTCAGTACACTCCACACTACGGACCCGGGTTTATTAACGTTGTGTTCTTCCCAGACCGTTTAGTAACAGCATGTTGAACGCGCCGCCCAAAATGTTTGAGTTTATTCATACTAGCTTTGGTGAGAACATTTGAATATACGATTTCATCCTTACAACAAAAGTGACTCATTTGTATGCACCGGTTGTCCTAATACTCATCAAACCGATCAGTCTTCGACTAGGCGCCTGACACGGTGCCAAACATCTGTCCATATTTTTTCATGTACAAGAGATTTGAAGAGTTTATAGTTATTCCGTCTGAATGAATACAGTGCTTCCTAGCACAGATATTCAGACAACAAGCTACTCACAGATGTTATTAACAGTCTGTTTCATTCCTCCCACTTCATAGGGCATCATCATCCATCGTCTTTTTGACGACAAATTCTCCATGATTTCTTTCTGGCCTTTTGACCACTTGCTATTCAGTCGCCATCCACACATATCGTACAGCGCTGCCAATTGTCTGTTACGCACCCATTGTTTCTGCTGAATGTTACACACGGCGTAAACAATAAGGAGTAAGATGATCACTGTATGTGGTGTTGCCTATTTTGGAAGTTTACTTCTCGATCTTTTCACCTTTTCTTATTGTGTTCAGATGTAATCACATGTTATCAAAATGTACGTGATTGACGTTACTAGAACTGGTGGATCCTATGGTTTGCCTCTTAAACCATGTCTTTCTTAAGCATCTCGCCTGCATGTCTACTCATTTCCTCTCCTTTCGGGATTAACATGTTGTAGGGCAAATCCGGTATGGGCTATTACACTACTGAGTTTTTCTATATGCCAAGAGGCTGCAAAATGTACGGAGCAGTGAACAGCTTCGCGAACTCTTTGAGCTTTGAGTGTACCATGATGCAGTTACGTCCACGGATTTTTAGCGGCATATTGGACTTATCTGAATTTTAACGCAACCATCTAAGTCGAAGGCTCCAAACTTAATGTATAACTACGTTAGTTTTCATTCAGTTACAGCTTCACACGTTCCCAAGAAATTGGCTGTAATACTTGTCTGTCTGGTTTTCGGGACCAGCATATAGATGTTATACAATATTTTCACTCGTCCGTACTGCACACTTTATCTTGCCGCCAGTTTCTGAAGTATTTCACACCTATTACTTCAATAACCGTTCACCATGGTTAAATTTAACCACTTATTCACTATCTGAGCAGCAAAACTACTGCATCAGAATCGGTTAGACAGTTCTCTTTCACTCCGTTCGTGACAACATACACTTTCATGACCCCTATCAAGTACTTCAATGGTTAATGGTAAGCGTAATGAACAATAACAAAACGTTTTAGTTACAGAGCTACTGCCCTTTAGAAAGCGTTTGCATTTCAACTGCTACTCTTAAAACAGTTGTAGTAGCTGTCAGGTTGTCATTTACTGTTTTTCATTTTCTTCATTGCCACGACGTTCTTTCGGAAAGGTTTTATTGTCCTTTGTTGTTACTTCAACTCCATGATGTCTGCCAGTTCCCCAAGACTGTCGTGACTAGTTATGGTGAGGTGAGTTCCCATGCAACATGTTAAGGCTGAACGATAGGCAGCCAACTTACTCATCTGCAAATTTGTCGCCTGGTAGCATCGATAGACCCTTTGTCAGCAGCTTCTCCTTTTTTACTGAGTCTTGCTGGACAAACGCTATGTCCAATAAACCTTAGTGAATGGTAGCAGACACTGGGGCCATGTCATGTTACAACCTAAACAACCAGCCAAATTACAACCAATATATATCGTCCGTGGTCTATTGAAAAATGCTCTAAATGAGCAACTTATGGCAACAGCATACAACACACTTTATGAATTTTTCTATCGACACGAATGCTTGTTGAACCTTGACCACATATTCTATCCTATACACTACTTATTTTATAATTTTGTCGTAAACTGTCTACTATTTGCTACTGTCGTTTATCTCGGCTATACTGGTGTGAGTAGATCATTGGGGACGTCGGAACCACTGGCAGGGGAACTGCAGTAACTGAGACTTTCTCGGGATCGCAGATTGATAGTTTACTACCAGAAAACACGGTAAAGAACAGGCATTGATAGAGCGAAGGACAAAATCACTCACATACGTGTAACCGTCACATAGTCGCATCATCTGCCGTTCACATAACAGGAAGTGTTGTCTAGCTTATTTGGGTTTGCGCACATGAAGGCCGGTAACGACCATAAAATCGATGTTTCCCTTGTGTAAATACATATCACCTAATCTACTACACTTCCTGAAGCATCTTAGTATTGTTTCCTAGAGACAAGTGAACTGATTGTTCCATCTGATGATTACTCAGAAGTCTAGCTTTCACAATCGAGATCTTTGCTGTTTAGGTTTATCCAATGAAAGGAATTTGTTGAACTTTACATTTTGTCGCTCCGTGGCTAAAATCCCTGGTTCTCCTCGATTCTGTTAGGAGTACCGGTAAACGTCGGTTGAAGAAAACTATTGAAAAGCCTAAGGAGAACACATAAAATTGTACATGGTACAACTTCCACTAGTACCCGTACGTGGTTGCGTTTGAGTTTATTTATCAGTTGAAAATCTCCAGTAGAAAATTGTGAGCGCTATCACTAGGGTGATGTCTTTGCTGATCGTGAATGCTACTGATCACTTTCATTAACTGACACACTCCATACCTTTTTCTTTATCCTTTTACTCATGAGTAAAACTTTTACACAAGCCGCCGACACTTCAGTTACACAAAATAGCATATTGGTGACAATCTGGTTGTTATTAAGACCATATTTCACAAAAAGTCCTGTGAATAATCTCACGGGTTTTACGCACTGTTATCCTGTTGTATATTTTGCCTTTTCATTGACTGTTCGAAACCTATGGGGAGGTGGTAAGCAGTCTTGTTTACAGAGATATCAATCCTTCTAAACAGTGTGGACATGTAAGTGAACCGTTAGTTAACTTGGTTTGAAATGCATTGACGAGTTTCATTTCGGGTTATTTTATGGGTCGAATTCAATGGAGAGAACGCAGAAGTAGCTTAGATGCCGAGTTGAGTGGAGTGAAACCCAAAGCAGTCATCTTCAGTTGTCTAGTTTTCCAGAACGGACAGTGTTAATGATGAATGGTATTCTGGTAAATCAATTTGATTGGTACCATCACTGGTGTGACCAGAATGACCAATTCAGTCCATCCAGACAGCAGCTTATGTATAAGTTGAATGCATGTCGGAATGCGTATGCCACTGTCGAAACGCTCATCTCTGAGTTTCCGCAAGAACTCCTTCAGTTAACAACCTGTGGCAACACTGTGATTGACTGGTCCACTCTGCACATTCTAAACGAATGTTAAGTATTGGAGTCTGAGAGTTACCGAAGTTGTACTGCGTCGTGTGAACTATTGGTTGGATGAGTGATTGACATTAAAAAATGACCACGTAATCGAGCAGTAGCTGGACGTTAGCTGTAACAGCAGCAGCAGCAGCAGCAGCAGCAACAACAACAACAACAACAACAACGAACTGTTTCATGCAGTTTGGGTGAACGAGAGCTCAGTCAGTTCACATGCAGATTCACAGCAGACTGCGAGTGGGACGTGTCCTTTTTCACATTGGATCCAAGCCAGCTAATCAGTGTTAACTGTGCCCATATATTTCTTTTCTCCAACAGTGTATGGGGCTTACATTTGCGAAAGGTGTGGATGTAACAGTTAGTTATATGCTGAAGAAATCAGTAGGCAATGCAACGTCAGTTGCTCTTTCATGATATTCTTCAATGGATTTGGCGGTTTTTGATCAATCAGTCACATTCAGCATCAAATAGCTCACCAACTTACTGTGCACGTTGTAATAGTACGCAAAGACGAACGCATTGAACCTTGTGTAAACTTACCAGATGTTACACACTCAGGGTTGATTGTTTGTTGGGATAACACATCATTATTTTCGAAATCTTATCTTAGCCAGCAAGTGAAACTGAGTTACGGTCGCTGATTCAGATAACCCATAGTTCCGCGTGATAATGTTCGTTTATATATTGGGAGTCTTTGGGAGCCAGGCAGTCCAAAACTATGATAGTTTGAATTCACAAACTGTTAACATCTTGACAGTTCGTACTTCTTATGGTTCAACATATCGACAGCCGAGGTCCAGCAATTCATTATATTAGAACGAATCAATATGAGCAACAGCACAAAGATGGTCAATAATTGATCGCCTTGAATTCTTGTCTCGGGCAGCAATCATCTTCTTTCAGTTAGAGCAAGATTCATCCGGAAATATGCACCAGCGTGGCTGCAGAGAAGTACGCGTACCATGATAGGTGCTTGGGTGAAAAGACTGATAATGCGTGATCTTATTAGGGCTTTGTCTGTTGGCACGTTAACTTTACTGAAATGTAGTCCATCGGAACATTGAACCTCGTGGAATTTTGCACTGACAACTCTAGGAACTATGGGAATCCGGATATGTCAGAAGTTTTCCACTGATCCCTGTGCAATGTATACAGTCGAACAATGGGTTCATTTATACTATGTCCGAGTGAAAGTATTGGGTGAGTGGTCGATTCGATAACTTTACTGAGGACGTATGATAGGATAACCGTTAATGAAACCCTATCTAGTTAACCAAAAAGTTGCGCTACTGAACGAATAGCACAGGTCGAGAACACGATTAGTATCGGGGTGTGACGTATTGACAACGGAATGACATGAACTTGACAGTCTTACACATTATGACAACAGATGGCAGGCGTAAAAGTTAGACATAATATATGACCAAAAGTTAGTTCTAACCGATTACACAAAAGGTTCTTTGTAAAGAATGCATCTTGTTTGTCGGATAGTTCATTTATTTTCTCCTAAGATGGACCAGCAAACGTCATAGGGTGAAAATCTTTCCGCATTCCTCAAGTCAGAAATATTGTTCACATTATGTAAAACGCACAAACACTGCCGACCAATAGTAACTCAACAGTATAAATGCACGCTGGATTGACCCCAGGAAACGTACTAATCCTGAATCGAACTGAAGACACACTAGTCAAACTCATAAAGTTTTTCTGTCATTGTTTTCTCCACAGTATTTGATGTACTTTGTGTAATAAACTCTGTTACTCCAGCAAAGTATTTTCATCCATTCCTGTACTTTTACTGTATTTGTCCAATAAACTGAGTTCTGGTCCGAGTTGTTAAACAATTCAACGAGATAACAGAGCTGAAGAGATAAACCGATTGGAATCTCAATTACTGTTAAACTTATATAGGCCATTTTAATCATGCCTACACCCACTCCTTGCCATCCTGTAGATTACACCAGGTAGACCAGAAGTGGATTCTGGCAGATCACCAACCAGTTTGTGCATATGGTCCGCTCCGGCACACGCTCGACCCTTTCAGTAGACAATTACCAAACATATAGACTTCTGTAACGCCTAACAAATGATATTTACATTTATAAGTTTTGCTCCCACCAAAAGGAGTGAGCAACATGTTTTCTCTCTCACGATAATGTTCGTTTAAAATAGATATACAGGAAGAGATGGTTTAGCGACTCGTTCTTCTAGTTATTTTGACTGACTGCTTTTATTAAGAGAAAGGGTTTTTGGATGCAAGCGAACTCCTTCATCATACGCTTAATCCGTTTAAGTGTTTATGTATTCTGTTAGCATTTGTTTGTAGGACAAGGTGCAAGAGTACCAATCATAATAGTGCATTCTTCTATGGTTTCCTGAGTTGATTAGAACATTCGATCAAACCGGTTATCATGATTTGAAAAGTTGCCAAATTACTCAAAAAAGCGAAGTGTCTCACGAAAATTACGTTTTGGTTTGATCACTCCGTGTAATGTGAAATTCTAGTTCACTGTTAATTTAGCGATCAACACATCAATATAATTCATAGTCTTTCTAGATGTGCCATTTGTGAAGTGGTACATTCATATTGGGGAAGTGTATTATTTGACCTGGGTATTAATTGCGTCCAAGGAGGATGTCGTATTGTGAGGGCAGCGTACATCGCGAATACCTTCTTCAAAACGCCTTCCTGCACCAGGCACTTTGCGCTTATGTTGAAGTAACAGGTATGGGCGGCTTAAATAGTAGGGTAAAGTTGACATCCGGCCTATCCTAATCATCTGTCACGCAACAAGGGTGAGTTGAAAAGTCAGTTTGAATGCATCAGGTTAAACCAGTAGAGCTTGGTACTCAGCAAATAGTGGTGAATGGCCCTAAATGAAATTGAGATGCACAGCGGAACCCAATTCTTTGGCTACAATGGAATTTCTCCCGCTGATCAATTGAAGGCCCACGGTTTCGTTGATTGTAACCTTAGTTTCAGCGAGATTATGCTGAAGTTGACTTACCTTACTGGTATCTGTAAATAGAATTTACGTAGATTGTGGAGCATTCTAAAAGAAGTAGTCGAACTCACATAAAGTCTGGTCATTACATCGTGTGATTTAGAGATGCACGTCTAGCGTGAACATCATCAGATCAGAATGATAAACATTGCAAAAAATGTGATTATCGGTGAGTCCTAGAAGATTAACCTATGGATATGCCGTGCTTTCGCCACTCACACATCCATTCCTTTCCTCCCAATTATATAAAAACAAAGCATTCTGACATGGTCTTTGCCTTTTTAAAATTTAAATCAAATTGAAACTAATAATTAAAAAAAATGAAATCTCCTGTTCTTCCAAAAAAACGGTAGCATAGCGTTATTATTATGGCACTTACAGTGCTCCCAAATTTTCGTTTAAACTGAGTAATCTCGTCTCACCATAGTACAGCAAGGCCCACAGCGCTCGTAGGTACTTATAACATTTGTTTATATACTACACAATCATCAGTTACTAAGTTTCTGTGTTTACGTTTCTTTTTATTTTTAGGTCTTTTACTGATGACTGCTTCTTGAGAGTTTGTTGCCCCTGGCTGCGTTTAACCGGATCACCAAAAATGCCGTCGATTTTATTAGAATAATTAAACTAAAACCGAACTGGCTTAACTAATGGAAGAACATGACCACGTGTGTTTCTATAGCTCACTGTCAGCCAAAGAGCAAAGAATCCGATGCAATTCTGAATGTCACGTGATCGCATTCCATCTATATCGTCAAGAGGTTTCACATGCTAATTCAGATTAGGAACATCTGATAAGTGTCAGTTACCCGTCGACGGCAATCATGGTAAAACAAAATCAATGTCCCAGTATGCAATGAAGTGTTTTGATAGCTCTGCTGGTGTAGGATGAGTCCACTGTTATTATCGATCACTAGAACTGTTTGGCAAGTTTTCATATGGTCCTAAGGCCACTAGCAAATAACACAAGCGAACATTCTGTGTTAACACACAGTTTGTGGCTTAGAACCTACAGTGATTACCATCATTTCAATGGCTCATAAATTTATCAACAGTCTGCTGTTAGCAGAGGGTTAAGGGCACCCTTATTTGCATCACCATAAAAACATAGCTGTAAATGTCAGTTTAAAGTGTAATTTTGAAAAACTGTTTAAAACAACAGTTAGGCATTTCAGGAGCTAGTCATATACCTCGTATATCATGAGTTGCCCACTGTAAACCTGTCAACCTCAATACAATGTTCAACCAGACGAATAAGTTGTTAGCTGGATCTAGTCATATTCCACTGGAAAACTAAGTGAGATCACTTTCAAGGGAAGCGGGTATATAGGCCAAAAGTGGATTTGATGTTTAATCCGTCTTTTAAGTAACATATTCCGTACTACAGCTCCATAAGCACTTTTCCGACTGTCTATTTATTAAATGTTATCATTTAGGACAACGGTGTATAAACAGTCCAAATGTCTACTTTAGGTTTGTCCTCAAACAAAATGGAATGGTTGAGAAAGTATAAAATACACATTCGCTTTTAACGGCCAATTGAAGATAAAGGTTGGAAAATCAATACATTCCACAAACTCTATTGTTCATGTATTTAACTCACAGCAGGATAACTTAACTTTAAAGAATTTGAACGTGGATGTCCAATTACAAATTGGTTTATGATAGATAACAATAAAAGATTGGGGTTTATTTTGTAAAAATGAGGAAGTTAACATTATATTTTGTGGGTGCAAGTTATTTTCTCTCTCTCAAATGTAGCATATAAAAGAATGAACAAAGCTCACTAACGTTTCCAGACAAGTGTATCTTGCATCCGTTCCTTGTTTTACAGCCGATTAATAATAATTGGTTCGACGCGTCGCAGTATTGTCAGGTGACCAACTATTTCGATTTAAATTTTGTCTGGAACGTGAAACATACATGTATACTGGACCGTGATCCATAATTTGCGGTCCATTAATATTGTCCGACCGTAAATAGGTAACATCGGAAGGAGGTGCAGACGATCTGGTTGGTTCGTAAATATGCGAGCTGCGTACTGAAGGCATTCTAACACTCTCGATACGTTGCTCTACACTGGGTGGTCGACTATACTGGGATCGGTAGACCACTCTGGTGGGTGGTGTTTGTAAAATTGGCTCGACGGCTTGATAAACGTATTGCTGTGGCAGTTCAGATTGAATATATTGAACTGACCGTGGGCGGGACATTCGACTAACTCCTCTGTTTTCAATGTAATACTCAGAACTAGAAGAAGATGAAACGGATAAGAGCCGAGTAGGACCGACATCTTGTAGCAAACGTTTCGGATCACTTTGTGCTGCACTTATCAAATCTCGCACTACAAGAACATCACTCGGGTTCTCGCATCGATAACTCTCGTAAGTGCGCCGACCTTTCTTCTCTTCAACTACAAACAGCATAAACTTATCCGGATGATGTGGAAATCTGTGAAAATTTTGAATTTCTCGATAGGATAAATATTCATGAAATCCTTTCTTAGTGAAACGAATTCGATCCACAAGAAAATTTGCCGGTGCAGCTTTCTTCTTTTTCCTCAAATGCTTTTCCAACAAACTATTAGCTGTGGCTTCATTGAACGGTTCTGCACCTTTAACTCTAGTTCGTCCAAGCTGAGCCACTTGAATTTCTTTGTTGACTACTTGTCTTGCCTTCCTGTCCACCGGATAGTTGATGTTAGCATTGTGCTCAACATTTCCTTTTCGACTCATTACAAAGTAACCAGTCTCATATACCAATGATCAGTTGTGACTGAGCAAGTTCATTTTATTCAGTTACACTTGCTCTCTCAAGCACAACACACAGAAGTTGTCATATGGAGAGGACACGTGGTGACGAGTAGCTGGTTGTGCATTGTAATGTTACTTCATTTAGTTACCAAAGCACACGTCTGCATAGAAAGAATTTGGCAGAACGAGTTTTCGCTCACACTCTAAACGAATGTTGATGCTTATACCTACTGACAATGGCAACTGGTAGTAAGTATACTAGAATGTAGGCTTCTGAATAGCTATTCTGTCACTCTTGCGTATGGATTAAGCAACAGTAGTACGGCGTGTGATTACTTTAACATGTGGTGCTAGCATCCAGATTGATTGGAACAATGGTAGGAAGAATAACCAGTTACAATCGATAATTATAGTTTAAAAATCGATTTGGAAGAGCTGAATGGTATTATGGATTACAAGTCGGTCAAACACATAATCTACTCTACCACGGCACTAAATGTGAGTGTTAATTTATACAAGTTAACAGCTCACTACCCAGCTGTGTAATGCCTTAATCCTTCTGAAAATAAGAATTTTTTCTGCATTCTACAAATAGTGAACGAGTAGTTGTACAGAAATGAAAAGTTGAGTAGCTTAGTCAGATATATTTGTATCTTAACATAGATAGTTGAGGTGTAACGGGTACACGAAGATAAACTGGCCTGTGGTTCAACAAACAATTAGACTGACCTGCTGACTTTTATGTGGCCACTCAATTAATTCTATTTGCTACTTTATTTATGGCGTTAGATAACTAACTAGTCGAGGAAACAAGAAAACTGAAGTTGCTTTTGCAATAACATGCATGTGGGAATGTGACGTAAAATCAAGCCGCAAAATGAAAAAATTGTCATCAGATCACGCACCGAATTGATCCCTTGTAAACAGTTGTACACTTTTCTGAGACGCTCCCATAAAACATTCAAGAGGTATGAATTATAGTAAATAGTTGGTTGGTCTGTAAACATAATTAATTCGAAGGTTACAACGAGTTGGAACTACTAGTTTTCACTCAGTATTATACATGATATTTTTTGGGACTAATTTCTCACTTGCACATGAGTTTGTGGTACATTTCATATCCCAGGAGGGTGCGTAAAACAGTGTCTATCATCAAACATTCCTGAACTTAATGAGCAAGGGTATCAATTTTCTCAATATTTGAGATGAGTCTCTACTCATGACAGCTTAGGTGGTACTTTTGTTGGTGACAGTTGGCAACATCCATGAGACCGGTGGTGTATTTGTCACAAATGTATCATTGCTTGTCTAAAATATTTCTTCATAAAATTGTTTGCAGATGATAGTTCTATGGTAGAGTACTACCCCATAATGAAGCACTTTTTTTAAAGCTTGAGTTGATTTATCCTTTAGAACTTTGAGAACATTTTGACATCATGAAGATCTGATCGATAAGAATGCAACATAGTGACTGACCATTTTACCTTTTAAAGACTGGTAAAAGCGAACTTGGATTTACAGTAAAATATTTACCATTGCAAACCCACTTTTAGTGCCCGGAATTATCTAGGACCCCGCTAAGGAGATTTAGGCACGTTTGATGCGATCTATAACGATTAAGATAACACGATATATGTTCTGTGTCCATGAAACCGAAAACAGACAAGCTTTGGGCATTATCCTTTGTATTCTTCGTCGTTGTGAGACAGCAGAATTACAACAGTATAAAATACCAACTTTACAGTAATTATAAAACTTCAAAATTATAACCTCCATATGAAAATAGATCTCTTTACGGGCATTAATGAATCTATTTATCTACTACTTTAGAAACCGAAAATTAAACGGCTAATTAACGCCGACTGCAAATCGCGTAAAATCAACCTTAGTTGCCTTTTCATTTGCTTACTTCGGATGAGGAATTCTGGACATTAGGACGTTTCATGACGACTGAGGAAAATTGTCAGTGAGCATGTTTGTTGGATTCGAGAGAACTACAGATTCCGGTGTGGATGAAGTTTTGCGCAATACTTACTGCCCGGTGCGACCAGTGTTCACTATACTGTTTGTTGTACACAGCACGCTATTGACTAACATCATTTGAGTGGTAAGACTGAACTTTTCTGCTGATCTGAACGACCGTCACTTTTCAGCTTTGGGAATGAACATTTATGCGTACTGTAGCTAAAGAAATTCAATCGTTAACAAAACTCAGTAACGAAAATTCAACAGTGAGAAGCCTGGATCACAAGAAGAGTTTTGTGCCTTAGCGGTTCACGCAGAGGTTAATACGTAAATTAGTTGGAGTTGGTTCGACAAAGCTGTCATATGTTTTTACCTGTCGGAGTTTGTGTTTATTCTATGTTGTAGCATTCGATACATGAGTCCTGGAGGTTTGTTTCTTCATACGAGATACCTGAAGCAAATTATTCTGTACTCCGTATTTTCCTGGAAGATACGTTTTTATTTGTTCACGTGAAGGAATGCTATACACAACTGTCGACTGAAATCACGGTCCTTTAAACGGTCAGAAAATAAAGGCAAGTGTGTCCGTTGTTGAAGTCACCATTTTATTGAATTATTCTAGTTTTGCAAATCTGAAGATGTACTTCAGTTTTTCTATCAGATGTTTCGTTTTGTTATCAGTGGTAGGCTGACTTAGTGCTATAACACTCATGTTATACGGCTTTTCCTCGAGTGATTCAAGTGTTACGGACAACGTACTTGTTTATTACCTGTGTTATTTACATTGACCGACATAGTACTTTCCTGAAGGTGTCATTGTTGATGAGATCGGACTCTGCTGGAATATGTCTCACAAAGATGAACATCCAAACAGTACTGTACTATAACAATACTGTAGTCAAAATGATAAATAAGACAAAAAGTTTCTGTTCTTGTTTGTTCCGGCAGACCGTTGCCGTTTACTGAATCGTGTCAGTGCTGCTGATGGTTGATTCACAAGTAAATTTGTCAAGCTAGTTGTAAGGTTGTATTGTGTAGTGAACTACTTCTAAAAAGTACATGACAGATAATTTTGAACCGCACACGATTAATATTTTTCACGATCAACTACAGCTAAATGCACATGGAAGACATTTTTGTATTCCGAATAAAATTTCGGGGATACGGATTATTTTAAATTGAACAATACCTATATTCGATCATGGTCCTCGCAATTAGATAGGCATTTCATAAGGAAGCATTAGACTCGAAGTCGTCATTAGTGCATGTCATTGTCCCAGGCGAAATTTGGACTCCGACTCTCGTGTCTGTGAGACCATCGTATTAACCGTAGTACCAGTGACATCATACTAGGTCTGATCAATCAGCCATATCTAAACGCTCAACATCAACCTCGTGTGGATAATGTCCAAGTGGCTTGATCGTTTCCATTGCGGACATTTTGTCAACTCTACTGGATAACCCCGTGATCAGGAACTTCTCAGTTAGGTTGAAGTCATAGAATTTACTAAGCCCACCTGGCTGTGTATTTTGTACTTCCCCACACACATTATATAAGTTGAAAGATTGTAGTACTCGCTGTGTGCATTAGTATGACTTAAATATTTTTTAATTTGCGCACTCAGAATGTATATGATGGCATGCACAAAAACACGTGTCTGACACTTGGATGATTTGATTTTCTTTCGTTTTGTTTGCCAGGATTTGCCAACAGTACTGAGCTGTACACTACATTGGGTCCACGTGTGTCAACTCTCCGATTTAGGTGTTTTTGTAGCCGATAAACAGATGACAAAATATTGCGACATGTATCATATAAGCCACTCTTCCTCACAGACATCAGCTATAATCTTCAGTTCTTCAGTGTCGATTTTTGTGCTAATTTTTGCACGGGAATTCTACTACCTTCATTGTCTTCATGGTTAAGTGGGAGAGAATTTCCGAAGGTACCACAAAGATTGCCACCGTTCAACTTAGCCGTAACCGACAAATCCAAAGATTAGCAAAATCAATCGTGTGAGATTATACTAAAGTGTATATTCTAATGGCAACCAAAGAACTCCCATTATGAGCATCCTATCATTGTAGAGCAAAACTGAACTCAGACAGTGACATGAATGGAGGGACCAGATCAAAAGCTTGTCCCAAAGGTTAACAATAACCTCAAAGTATGAACCACTTCACCTTCCTGAAGTGACGTCCGCACTTTTTTAGATGTATAACTACTCCTGAACATTATACTTCTGTTGCTGTTTCGAATTCAGCGAAGGCCTAGACTTTTCACAGTGGGCTCTTTTACGTATAACCGGCTAAAACATAACAAGGCGCTCTCCCTATTTTGGACTGAACGGTTTCTTCACCTGTTTTCTGAGGCCCGCTTCACTACAAGAGCTTCCGAATACCCAGCAACTCTTGAAAGCTAACGCTGTTCATCTCAGGCCTTGCTTTGTGTCCTACGAACTGCGGAAGTTTTTCTTACTACAAAGCGGGTGACATCTGACTACCTTCAAGCCCAGACTTTGCTGGACATAGCTGAAGCAAGTTAGCCATGATATCTAGTGTCACGTGATACTATGCACTGAATGCAAAGTTAGACACCTGCTTTAATTACACAGTCCAGAGTACAGTGCGCCAACGCGCAAACTGCAACAGTTCATTAGTCTAAGATTTTTTGGCTATATACTTTGATGTGATAAATAAACAGGCGAAGTGAGAAAAATTCTTCAGTCAACGTATCAGTCCAGAATGTTTGTTCATTCGTTCTCAAGTTCACTTTGCGTGTGTTTTACTGCGGGGAACTTTGGCAGAGAGAATTCACGTTGGAGATATGAAGGTGAGTGGGTGAAATTTAGTACAGTCTGAAATAAGGTGAGGTTATGCATATATATATATATATAGCTTTCCAAATGTTGGCTTCATCAACTTACGTTCTAATTTACATTGTACTTCATTCCGAAAATAGTTGACTGGTCGACAGAAATACATATGGCAGATACGTTTGTAAAACAGGACAAAATATGTATCAGGTGTGCAGTGGACGGTTACGTTATTTCTGATCGTAGACTGTTTCAAACCATGAGTTTCTACATTTGTACTGTCCCCAACCTTACTCCATAGAAGGGTGAAAGTGCTCATCGCCTGCTACCTGACTGTTTTGGGAGGTCCATTCACTAGTTGTGAACACTAGTGAATAAATGACAAAATGGATGCACTTTTTCGTTGGTTGACGTACGCGGTTTTATCACTGTAACCTTCAGAAGCCCTGATAAGGCCTTGTAGACGATTACGAACTACTAATATCTCCTGGATTATTACTGGGAACTTTGTGCATTCATCCTACAGAAGGTCACAGACTTGGGTGATGTTTACATTGCGGTTTGCAGGGGCTTGGGTAGCAAAACAACAAATATCCGCCACTAATCTTGGTATCGGGAAATGTAATTTTACCTTCTGAGGATAGTAAGATAGGTTCGCCAAGAAGATTGTGACCTCCGATAATGTTCTGTCATTTCTGCTGTTGGTACTAAATTTGGTTGAAACATATGACCTGCGAGACAGCTGGTGGAGTTTTCTTACAGGGTACCATAGGAAGCGAGTGCATCTAGAGTAAGTCCTATTCAATGATAAGAAATGCGTCTGATTTTTATGTTCCTCTACGAAGACGCTTCATTTCCACTAATGCTGAGCACGACAAATCTGGTGAGAATCAAATCAAGCTTTCGAGAACGAAGGCTAGTCTTTTGGTCATGCATTGTATTATTTTGTCCATTCGCAAGTGACCGTTGGAGGCCGTTGACCTAAAGTATATATTTCTTGCTCTTCCTTTTCTGTATTCAGAATACACCTGTGACGTAATCACACTGTTGCATTCTCAACTAACTATAGTTTGTTTCCCTAACACAATTGTACTTTCAATAACGTGTTACCCCAACCAGCAAGTGTAACCAGTTTCCACCTGTATGTTCCTCTACGGACTGTTAGACACGCCAGTGAGTGCACTGAACAGAGTGCACTTTTGACAAGTGGATGAAGGGCATACATCCTATAAAACAATGATGAAATTTACCTAACCAGTTAATACAAACACGACCTTTCACTGATCAGTACAACAACAGATACAGAAAATGTCAACAATCTACTGTTCAATCGGACTGAATGCAACCATAAAACCCGTAACTAAAATATCAGAATTCACACTTAAGCACAAACGTTTGTCTTGCCTGAAGCGTCGCAATTTTGTTTGCGAGTGCACACTGTCGATTCCGTAAGCCTGTCAATTCGATGCTGGTATTTTGACAATTGAGTGGACCGGAATGCGTTCGTTCTTGAATGTCTTCTTCCTCATTGCGCTTCGCCATCATATAAGTGCCGAACTCAGAATGGGGCTGATTTGAACAGTTCACTGAATTGATTTGTTGATGCGGCTGACGTAACTGGCATTGTGGAAAAAGATGTGAGCGTATCATGTGCTCATCTTTTGTGAGTTGGGAAACTTCAACAAACTGTTCCGCTTGTCGTCTCTTCTCAGTAGCCTTTGTATGATCATAGTTGATACGGTCGTAAGATTGATAAGCGTTACTACTTCCGGACTCGTTCACTTGGTTCAGAATCATGGCCTGTTCTGCGCGCGCTCGCATAGCATGAATGGCGGCGGTTGCCATCTCGCCTTCATGTTGTAAACGTCGGAGCTCTCTGTTAATTATCCTAAACGAACAAATATTAATAAACGGCATTAGATAATGTTTTGCGTGAAAGCTCGCAAAAATTGACCTACATTCGAATTAATATTTATCGAGAGGAAGTGATAATCACGCAGTTCCTCCCAGTGAATGACAGAGAAGCTGTGGATGTTTATGTCAGACTAATTTGGTCACGTCGGCGCTGCAAACTGTGGGAACTAAAATTCACAAACTGTCGGACAAGCGTCAGTATAACAGGTCAGACATTTATAAACTACACCAGCGGGTTGCGGTTGTCGGGGTTGCACGGAGGTTTCTGAACTACTATCTCTAGCAATTACGGTAGCTTTTTGATGGTGTGTGTTGGCCTACAAAGGAGCAAGTCTACATGAAGACTACAGTAGGGATTGCGAGATGTTTTTATATACATCTGGTCTCGATGAACATCACAGAAATCTTGATGAAAGGCTGGTTAATTGATCTCAGCCCCCGAGACCTGAGACCATAACATCAAAAGAAGGTAGACCACATAGCTTCCTGCAACCCACTTGGTTCCATTGTCTAGCTGATGAATGACTAGGTTATCATATGGGTACTTGGTCGCATGTTGTAATTTAAAGTCCAGTCGTACATGATGTCAGTAAGATATAACTTGATCAAAACAGGTTGTTCGCTGGTTAGCAATAAGTGTCCGATCAATCTTATCTTATGAAGCAGTGAAGTAAGCAACTTAAGAATGTAGCTGCATGCTGTTCCACTGTCAGAAAGGTAAAACAAACTAAAACAATGATCTAACAATGAAGCAATAAAAACAAACAGTTATGTCCATTCAGCTTTACAAATAATTGTCAAGTATTCCAACTGAATCGTAAAATGATTGTTGTCAGTATTTTCGTGATAAAGTGTGATCAGATTGAATAACAGAAGCCCAACCACATTTTAACTAGATTTCGCGTGTCTGGGCTTACTACCTGAATTTAAATATTGCAGCATAATTGAATAAACAATGAACGCATGAAATACTAGTGTATGTAAAACCTGACCACACTTCTTAAAGCTGTATGTGTACAGGCCTAACGTGGGAGTAAATAGTCGAATGGCATTAATGGAATATTTTTACTGGAGACGAACAACGTTTACACTTCCCTACTGTTTAAACAAAAACCATTAAAATGTTTGTCTTCTAGTTGACTAAACGCAATATGTGCGATGGAGGTCAATATATATCTGATTCTAACGAGGGGACCAGTTGTGTCAGCCGACAGACGACAGACGGCGAGGACGTTGCAATAATGAGGGAAGTAGGGAGAAACAACTTAATTCAACATAATGTTGTTCAAGGCCAACAATTAATTTACAAAAAGTCACCACATAAAGAAGAACTAAATCAGACATGATTTTCCACAGCATTTGCGATGTTGATGCCTGCACCACACCCTATTTCCGAATAACTAACTGCAGAATTCTAAATCTGGATACAATTCCTTGCGAAAACTAACGCATTTCAGTAAATATATTATGCCCACGAAATTGCTCTCTTTCAGCGTCACTCATCCAGGTAAAACTCATCGCTTGGAAAACCAATGAGGAGTCAACTATAGCGTTCGAAATGGCAGAATAATCAGCTGCTGGTACTTGATACTTTGGTATTTAGTCTTTGACCTCTGTATTTGACCGTCTTGAAGTTATGGCAATCGTGCAGCAGTTTTGCCAATCGAATTCAACCGAAGACAATTGCTCATGGTATCATAAGTGTTTTGCTACTCTGCCTCTACCTTGTTATTATGTTGCGTAGGATTTTTGAATCGCTAAGTTAGTTAAACTTCAAAACATCTTTCTGGACATATGAAAAGTAATGGAAACCTGTTCGTCATTCTGTAGGCGTGTTTTTTTGCGAACTACCATGCTGATTGTTCATCAAACTCACCTCTTCTAAACCAATAAATCTCCTCCACCCGATGTGCTTCTCTAACTGAACTGTATGGGATCCACTATTCCATGTTGATAATCCTGGACATTGAACCATATACATGAGATTGATTTTTAGGATGTCGGCAACGTCGCATGAGCCAATACTAAAAATAGCACGTTTTGACATTAAGTAGATAGCAAATGGGAAGCTACCGTAAATCGATCCTTATCAGACACCAGCTCGATCTACAATTTGCTTAATGAAACGATCTATGGAAAATTATGGTCTCCACTTAGGCTAACCGTCAAAGTTTCGAGTAAATTCGTGAACATCACGTAACTACTGTATATTCTTTAGTAATATTAGAAATGATCACTAATTTCGGTGGGGATGATATGCACATTATGCAGGTTAGGGAAGATAGGGGAAGTTCGTTGGAATAATATGCTGCGTATGATGTTCGGATCCACTTAGTCAACGTTTTAAGGAGTTTTCAGCCAGGTGAACAAAAAGACAAAGTTCTGATGCCATTAAAAAGGACGAAATATTATCGCATGTGTTCTTGAGTACTCTTCATAGGAAGTTGGTTCTGTATATCACATAAAAGTTATTAATATTAAACTAGAATGAACGGTTGCAATAGTGACATTTTAATCCAAAGGTGTTAGATCTTTTACAATGGTTTAAGTAGAGTGAAAATGAACGTTTTATGGATATGACGTGTTCTGAAGTGACAGAACAACAGATGATTGTTCCACAGAAGAAGGCTCTTTTCATTTCAAAATTCATCTGAAGAAATTAAACCTCGATTCTACAAACGTACGTCGATCAGGTACTCACCGACTCTGTGCTTCCATGTCTGCGATCAACCGTTGTCGTTCAGTGATTGACATGCTGCAAATCTTCTCGTGGATCCCAAAGTTCTGTATAACATAAAATATTAAAATGGAAAAACAGCGCTTCAGTCAAAATAATTTGAGAGAAAAAGGTTTCGAAAACACATATATCTGGATGTGTAAGAATAAAGCATGATGATAATCGAGAGTACAGCGGAGTTCCAAATGCAAGATTAGCAACGTGGAATCCAGTTGTACAGATGACCGTCCGCAAGAAGTACAGGGGTTGAATGCATTAGTAAGTTTGACACTTTGAAGCCAAGGTTGCCAAATTGCTCCTATCCGTCATTTATGCACGTCTTACCAGCTTGGCACAATGAACAATTAGTTATCACTTTAAAAGTAATTTATTTCAGCGTGAATAAAAACACCGGTAAGTGATAGAGGATTTTATTCAGGTTAGTTGCAACATCATACACGTAAGACATTTCCTACCGCAAACTGGCGATGGCGTGTAGGAATTGAGGGTAATGAATGAAAATATAATGAGGATTTTCAGATTAATTCATAATTAAATTCGTACAGGCCAGGTGGTTGCGAGTATTGAACTGTATTACCCGTTTCTCGTTGGTGGTTAAACTTTTGCATTAGGACGCTTGTTTTCATGATAATTTCTCGCCGCTTTGCCTGCACCCATTCTGTATTAAGTAGGCGTAAAATGATTCATTGTTTTGCTTATGTAGAAATGTAAACCAGATTGACCATTCATAGTAATCCATAATGCACAACATATGTTCTACAATAAATACAATGCTATTGCCGACAACAGCTTATCCGTAGGGTTGAGTGTGTACTTTACGATGTCCACAATAGTGGCCGTCATCTTCGTCAATCCGCTTTACAACACACTAGCTAAATACTGCGCGATCATCTGAGTGTACTCTCTGATCAGTGATAAATCGTTACAAGCTTTATAAAGTATTCTTCCGGTTTTCTTCGTTTTAACTTTGTTGTATTTGGAGTGTTGACAGAAATGCTCAATTCTAAACGCACTCTTGAAACGCAATATTGAGACTTGGGTTTGATTTGTGCGCAAGTTCGGCAGGACATTGCAAATTTACTCAGCAGTGATATGTGAACGACTGTTACACCGCTGAATTTCTTAAGAGGTTCTATTCAAGTCTGTTCCTTTTAACTTTCAATGTGTCTGTATTGGTAAAAATGTATTGCAGACTTTTTGAAGTTTTGAAGTTGTTGAATGTGAGCACTGGAAGGGGTTTTAAATGATTCAGTAAATGTGAACCGTCTTTAAAAAAACCTGACTCAAAATTCTTCATACTGCCTACGCCGACATCTATTGGGACGCTATTTCTAATGGGCGAAGTCTGTCCACCATTTTTCCTTTGATACCAGTGCAGGCTTCGAGATCTCCGTCAATTTTGGTGGTTAAGCAATAACAGCGTTCGCAGGCTTTGCCTGTCATAACGAACATATGCAAAAGTGACGTGCTCAGGCGTAATCGGGACTAAACTACTGTTTATTTGTTATAACTTGAAGTTTGCAAGGATGAAAAGGCTGTGAAAATTGAGGGTGATGGCAAATATGCACTGATCAACATCATCTGCTGTTTGCTGTCAATTGACGAGCCGCTAAAATGCTTTGACATTCCATGTGTTTGCAGTATTATGAGCAGCTGACTGGATTTAACAAAACATTTACTGTGTTTGATCTAAAAACGATCGCGCAATCCCAGCAGTGTTCATGAGCGAATGTATCCGTGTTGACACGTGATACTTCAATCGTATCTAATGTGAGGCCAGTGGTACTGTGATCAGTACGGTTGTCTTCCGATACTGTGTTCATAATTTAAATCCGGGCTGAAGCAATACTACGCATTATGAATGATTCTCAGCAAGACAAAACTGCCGTCTAGTGATCATTTTTAAGATGAACTGACTGGAAATCCGATAGGACTGTAAAGCTTGTAGTCAACCATTCATAAACGAAGTGCATTTTCCTACTCTTTCCGATTAAATCACCTTCTAATTATGTCAACACTTGTACATTTGTCCTTCTCTTCTTTGTAACTATACGATCACAAAGTGAATGTTGCGTTGTGAACTTATTTCAAAGTCTTTTGAGGGTCGACTAAAACCTGTCGCTAGCCATTAAATTTTACCTATATGACCGAAATATTTTGAGAAATTGTTCAAAGATAAGGCAATAACACATTAATACCCATTTTTAATAGGTAAACAGAAGAATGACGATGCAAGCTATAATCTGCGTTTCACAGAAGCCTCCGTTAGGTCTTGGACTATTGGAGTCGTGGTGTACAATGTGTTTTATATGACAAAATATTTGTAGAAATATGAAATGATTATTAATTTCAATAGATTCCAGTGGATCATGGTGACTGAAAAAATCGTGCCTACTGTTTGTTATATATTTGAATTTGAGATTTATTCTAACAGACCTTGGACAAACATTTACTTACTGATCAGTCGGTTTCATCTGACGATAAATGGAAAAACTATTAATTCAGACGTACGCACAGAAACCGATATTTCAACGCGAAATATATCACAGACTCCGCATGACAAGCTTACAACATTTTGGCGGTGCAGTCCCAACTGGCACGGTAGTGAGCTGGATATCGAACATTAATGTTTCCAGTAATGTATGTTCCTTCCTATGGTAAACCTAGGGGGATGAGATTGGTGACAATAAATCATTTGCACTAACTCCAAATTTAATATGTTCAACTTACGAGAACATGGTGTATGACCAGAGTATCCGTTCACAATTTATCACAAGACCAATCACTGATTTACGGTAGAGTGGGTATAAATTAGTAGTAAGCTTGTTGCCATGCCAAATACATGTAGATATCCGGTATTGATCATTCCTAAAAGATAGCCACTCTAATTTTGTTGCCTTGGTTGGATATAAATCCTGTAATAGGACTTTAAGTTTTTCAAGATCATTAAACTGACTGCGTTACAGGCAAACCTTTCATGGAGTGGTGAGCCATGAATGATACACCGCAAGAATGTGCAGTTACATGAAAGTTGAAAATTGCGATCATATTCTATGTGTGAGTTCAGTGAGTGACAGTTCGACAGTTCATTTTTCTGTTAAACTGTTGGACGCTGTTGGAAACCTCGCTAATGTTGATGAGTGGTCTTCTTCTGCATTCGCTGTTGAAATATATCAAAGTTTAAATAGGTTTTTCGAAAAAATATCTGACTTAACAAATCGTGTGTCGGCATTGGAGTTCACTGCTGTGGTCGTAATGTTCTTCAACCTTCAAAACTAGCTGAACTGATAATGAGTAACCGTTAGTTCCTGCGAACCAGTGCGTAACACATTATAGTCCAGCGGACATACAACAACATAACATCCGTGCTGCTCGCATATACTCACAACATGTACACGTGAACTTTTTTAAGCTAACAAGCAATAGGTAATTGTTGTCACTCAAAACCGATTACAGCTATCATGTTCCCATAGGGTTTGCAGTCAGCCCCTTTTGGGAAGAACCACCATAATCGATTTTTCTCTTTTGGCAGTGCTCGCCAGCAATGCATATAGTTGCTGCGGCCTGGGCTTGAGCTTCGACCACACTTTCATGAGGTAACCACATTGACCGTTGTGAGATTGATCTCATAACAGGCACAACCAAATCATCATATGCAAACATCCAACCCAACAAGGAACACCTTAACCGTTCTGTTAGCGCCGGTTGATTACCCCACGACTAAGACTTTTCTTTAAGTTGAAATAAGAGAAACTGTTAACTTGTTGAGAGGATTTGACTACCGATTTCTGGTAAGGATTCAGGTTTGTACCACTTGAACATTAATCACAACTTGTATCAGCAGTCAACTTTCTTTGGATCCTTCACCTAGCCCTTTTAGGAGCGAAGCGCTAGACTCGAACTTCTTTCACGGTAGAGACCAGAATGCATGCTGCTGTAGTTCATTGAGTTACTAAGTTCCAATTCTATCCCCTGAAAAAGTTGAGAAGATTGGCAGTGTACTGTCTTGCAACCTCAGGAATAAAACGTAAAGCAGGCAGCATGTGAAATATACCCATTCACTTGCCACTTCCGCCTGCGAGTAATATTAATACAAGAATTCATTGAGAATAGACGAAAGTTCTCGAACAGGAAATACAACTTGAATATTTTCATGGAATAATTCTCATGCCGGATGGGCAGGATGGCTTACTCGGGCTCACCTAATCGACCTTTTGTGGAACTTCAAACTGTCATCAGTTTCGCAGCATACGTCGAAAAACTCAACTAAGGAAGAGCTCAGGGATCCTCAATAATTGAAGGGAAGCAAAAATGTCATTTCACTAAGAGCTGACAAAAACTACCGGCGTCAAGATTAATGACCGTAAACAGAACAAGGCTATGTCTTAGAGGCTGGAAAATCTTACTCAAACATTATTGAACTTTTTTATATACTGGGGAGTTCCCCCTTTGTGTTAGGGTTGAACTGTTGCGAGTCACAAAAATTACATTACGTCAATCTATCGCTGAAAAGTTATATACTTATCTGACTTCCAACAATTCATAATACCGGCATACTTGTGAAACTTGTTTAGGTAATTTTATGGCTCTGCACCTCAAACAAGTAGCCGTTTTTCTTGTGTCTTAGCCACGAAAACTTGTTAATCAAATTTTACATGACTAATATGAACCGATTAAACAAAATGGTCAAATGAGCCGTTGAAAAAATAAAACTGGCTTATTTCTATGATAATCGATTTTCAAAAAGCTTGTCATTATGTGAATAGATACCCTTTTCATTGTAATCTTAATCACACTCTAAATTTGGACCGATAGTACAACTTACTATACTGAGAACAAAACTCGGGTTCAGCATCCCACTTTCGAAGAAGAATGGCTGGCAAGTTCATATGGATGTATAGCTTTAATCTGCCGTGAGTAATTTTTAAGTTGTTATCTGGGATCAAGAAATAACGACAGCATAGTTAGTAGGACCACTGGTGCGTGTCAACCTGATATATCAGATAACGGATGCAAACAGTGCGTATTTCTAGGTAGAAATTCTATCAAACATGTTGATTAGAGTTGGGATGGCTCATCACTCACGCCCCACATAAAACGTTAGTGAAGTTGATGTCCATTGTAGGAGAAACACCTGTATCGCTTTGGTTAAATTGTTCCTTCCAGAAACAAAAAGAACCATAATCTTAAGAGTGATTCTTGTGAGTATAGCTCAGTGGGTGTGAAAATTAGGCTCTATTAGAATCGTCAGAATTGACGCGTAACCAGAATCAATGCTGTGGCTTCATTAAGACTGTCAGTTCTAACTTAACTTACAAACAAACCTTCTTAACTTAGGTACATAGTCGAGTTAGTTTTGTTTGTAAGCAGAATAGAAAATTACAACCCCATCCCCCCGCAATGAAAGTGCACACGTCTGGGTGTGCAGTGATAAAGTGTATGCGATGGCCGAACTGGTTAGCCTGAGTTTTACGCCATCCGGAATACAAGACGATAACTAACGGTAACGTAACGTATGCTGTAATTGATCTAAGACAGATTGTGATTGTACCACGTGTAGTCGTAAGAGTTTTTTTTACAGAAACCTTGATGCATGCGATCCAAACATATGCGGTTAGTTTGGTTTAACAGACGTGAAAGTGATTTTGGCCTACATGTTAGGTATGCAAAATATGTTCTTGATTGTACACGTCACTTTCGGCTTCTGATTGAAAATGCTGATGACATAATACCGAGCCCAGCAGCCGGACTGACTCGGTACTATATCATCAGAAACGGCTCGTTCGGGCGCTGCAACTACCACGGCCACAAATCCATCGAATCGATGGCCAACCTGAGCAGTCAAACCAATGGACAAGCGTGAAGTAACCGACCAATCAAGCCATCGCCAACTGACTGACCCGTGATCTAGTTTCTCTGTAATAAGTCTGATCCATATCTCGATCTAACTCTACAAACTCCCCATATAATTGTACTGGCCTGAAGATGAATTATTGAGAATATGTGTTCATCTATATGTCTTTATTGTCACTATCAAAGAAGTTCCCAGGAGATAAGTTTCTCTCAGTATTACATTATGTGTATACAGTTGCTTGCTTGTGAAAATAATACAGCGAACTAAGTATGTTTGAATGTATGTATGGGTAAATAGACAACCACGAATGAGAGGTTAGACAGATTTATTGGTTTGAAAAAAGAAGGTGGGTTTTGGTTGGATTCGAACCAGTAACAAAAACGGCATGCTCAAACACGACGTATGTTCTACCAGCTGAATAAAACATTCACATCTGGAACTCGGAATTTCCGCATTTCGGCCTTGTCACACACCTGCCCTTTCATCTCATATGAAATTAACTGAAGTTTGCAGTTGTGCATCAAACTTCAAGCGAAGTGTAATTAGACAAACGTGAGAAAGAAATTAAAATCATGAAACTTATTGAAATTTTATCTGGTGGGTAATTAAGTTGAACGCCTAGAACTAATATTTCACGAAAGTCTCTTCTGAACTCATTACTACTGATGGTTTGCTATAACAGGCGAAGACCTGAGATGAGCGAGGGTTTGTAAAACGCAACCAGAGACTTTTTCACATAATAAGAGTATTCAGTAAAATCGTACTGTCCACTGTAACAACGACTGAGTAAACCTAAAAGAGGGATAGATATATTAAATGGCTGCAGACTAGTGAGATAGAAAAGTTTAATAAACCAGCTAGAACACACACGGTGGTAGATATAGGTGTTTCGTACCAAGTCCTAATGATGACCACATGATTGATAAGCAACTAGGATAAGGCTTCACTTCCTACTGTCCGTGTGTTAACTAATCCGTTCAAACTTCTATGGAGAACTGAACGCTCTGAATCAAAAATCGTCAGCTTCATGAAAACGAGCTGTAAGTGAGTATCACAAGGGAATCGTGGAAGTGTGATAATTCGATCATGCCTAACCCAATCGTTAATACGGTTGCTTCTTGAACTCAGCCGAAATTCAACTTCTAGTCATGGTAAGTGTACGCACCTCCAAATAGCTCCAGCGAGAATGAAAATCAAGTCTGTTGCTTTCGTTATAAAGAGGTGACAGAAAAGTTTACGTGGAAACGGAAAGTGGTCAGCTGAGTGCCATTCAATTTGTAAAATGTTTTTGGTTGTGCTGCCTGCGATAAACTGATCAACGGGGTTTCAAGTTAAAATGTGAGCGAGATCGGTTCCAGGAACAAGTTGCGGGGACCCTGGTCAGGCTGCTCTTGTACACTGTCAAGTATGGTGGCAACAAACACAGCGATTCTTTTGTTAAGGAATACGCTTTACTCGGGGTTCAAGATAGACACCACTTTCATTTTCCCACTAGTTTGACTTGGCGAAAGTTTGAAAGTTATATTGTTCGCGAAGTGAATGCCTCCGAAGCCACTACTTACAGGTGGTCCTACGTATCAATCGGGCACCTGTGTCAGAGACATGTGGCCATGGTCGATTATACTCCTGTTGGTTCACTTAACGTGTACGGTTGTTATTCCTGTGCTTCCTGCCTGGATCCGCCATTGTCCTTTCTCTTCTGCGAAGCCGTGTAGATCGACATATATACCTGTTTTTCCTTGACGTCTTTTGAACAGCAAACGGCTAGATCCAACTGCCAGTTAACACCTGTTTTTCCTTTGGTTGATGCTTCAAGTTTTGGGTCCCGTATTTATGCCTTTTGGCCTGTATACACGCATAAACCCTAATTCATACCGTTGTCGGCTCATCTGTTGTGGTTTCCAACAGCTAGTCTCTATTCAACCTCAAGTTATCACCCTGGTGTGAGATTACATCTATGCTTTTGTTGTGCAAATGTCAACAGCCTGAATCAGTTCCTACGTTCGTCGTTAGTATACATTGAATTTTAGATTCTTTTTCTACTGACTGTCTTTCAAGTTAGTTCCGCTACTACTGAACAATGGTTATGTACTGTTTTACAGTACTTAACTGTTTCAGTAAACGTGGGGTTATCGCTGGCGTTATAGTCACGATTAATACATTAGTTTCTTAGAAAGCTGAGCGAATAGACAGCCTTCTAACTGTAGGTTACTTTTTCAGCAGATTCTACACAGTTTGACTGTGTACTGTACTCACAGTTGCAGTTGAATACATTCCGTAGAAATGTCCACTGATATCTTTTTTGATGTCAGGGTCTATGAACACTATGTTTGAGGAATATTCATTTAGGTCGCACAACCAAATTATTCATAATTCAAACTGCCCATTATAGTTTCTACCTTGTTTGTGTGATTCATTAATGGTATTCTTAGAACTGAAGACGTCGGACTAATCGCTAACCTTTACTAATTTAAACCTAGTCATAATTTTTGGCTCACCCGGCTAACTCCGAAATACTGTCTTCTAGGTCACGCTAATGTGTTCCGAATGATGTAGGACAGAACATTTGCATAGACTTGGTATAACGGTTTCATGTTGAGTACAGTACAACAATTGAAAACCGAACGCGCTTTATTGTTGAACATCTTTTAGGGTATTCTTCTGCTCAAAAAGTTCGCAAGAAAGTGAGGTACATACTGTATGATGATCTGGCATACAATTAGGGACTTGTTTTTCATGTACATAGAAAACAAAGCCATTACAGAGTTTGAATTCACCCTTCCTCTTCTTGTTATACTGGTTCTGAACAAAAGTTGGATTTCATAGGCTAGTCCTCTGGTTTGATTATCTCAGGCAACGCCATCTCTGTTGCCCTTAAGTGTATCGACTTTTCAAGTTCAGACCCGTGAAAATTCGACTTAACCCTATTCTTCCTGTGGATAGTTTACCTCCCCTGTCAGATGTTTTGGCATTGGCCTGTTGTGCGAATAGCTAGTTGCCTATTATTTTAATTTGCTTGAGTGGTGCGTTCATCACCCTTTTTAGAGCTTAGTTCTTTACTGTTTTTCAGAGCCAGAGGAACTGTGTTAATTATGAATGTCATATTACGTGATTATTAGTAATCGTTAGTCTACAAACGATCTGTTGATGAAAACCGTTGAGGCTTTCTCCTTGCCCACATTGAAATTTTCTCCTATTGTAAATTGTGAATCAAACTCGTGGTGATCAAGATTGTTGGTCTATCGCTAAGCATTGATCGACTACTTCCAGAAAGATCTTGTAGGGCATGTGCATTTAAATTGTAGTGCTCGAATCGGTTATTGTTTGGGTAGTCAAACCAAAGAGATTTATTTAATTTTCTAGTCACATAGATGTTTTAGCTAAGCGTTATATGCTTGACCACTGTCTTAGACAGAAACGAATTTGTGGTACTTATCTTTCAAAACATCATTGCCACACAACTAGGTTAAACATGGAATTTTAGCACAACTTCTTTGAATGTGAGAATTACTCAAAGTTTAACGTGGTACCGGTACGGCTGGATGGTTTGCCGTACATAGCTCACAACCACCAAAGTGGCATTTCGAATAACTTTCAGTAGAAGAACACGCATCCGTTCTCAGTTCAAAAAGCGACCGTAAATGAAGGCATTACAATTTGAGTACACCAGGCAAAACGCCTATCTGTCAAATTGTTAACGGTATTCAAACTGTTTCAAGCAGGATGCTCGGAAACCCCACAGTCGAGGAGTGGAAATCTCTGGAGCGTAGTACACAAGTTATTCAGAGATACCAGGCTGCTAACCAGAATTAACTATAGCATCGGTCTTAATTGACCGGTTGAGACTAGAATATTTCGCCTTCACCAGGATTTCATACCACACGTAGCACTTGTGTTTCTAAAGCAGATGTAGTTATCTAGAAAGAACCTTATTCACGATAGAACTGATAACAAAGCTTTCTATTCTTGACTTATTGGTATGCATTGATACTTGGTAAAACTTATAGTCAAAAACTCGCCTAGCCAATGATGTTCCTTTTTTCATTCCCATTTGTAATTCAGTGTATGCGTAACAATTTCTATGTTTTGTTCGAGTTTACGTGCACGCAACTAACTAATTTAAGGAATTTAAAACTCGATTTACAATGATTACTTGTGTCTTCTTATCACATTAGTTTAAAAACTTCACTGCTGTTCGATAGTTACTGATTCCCCTGGTGTAAGTGGAAAATCAATCACGTTTATTACCTGATCATAAACTGAACCTTATGTTTTAATCAGGTCTTTCAGCAAAAATAGTACAAGTTGACTAAGCGTACCTAGAAAGGATGTGTTTCAATCACCTATTGGCAGTTGGACTCCTATCAAAGGCGCGGAAACAACTTAATATAAATATATTCCTAGAGGTGGTTGCTGAAATAATCACCAGGCTGAAGATCCTCAAGGCACTGAGAGGTTGTGAGAATGATGCCCTCAGGTCATTTGTGATTCGATTTTAAATCTTCTATTCAGATCTAGTCTGAAGGGCTACTGTGTCAGAAGCGAGACGTCAAAAGTAAAACAAATTATTGAGTTTTCGCAAACTGTACTGAAATATTCACTTTGCTTGTTGATGATGGTTTGTCCTACCATTCTGATACCCAGTCGCTTACGCTAGTAAACCACAATATTCTTACAAGTCAGTAGGATGACATGCTTTGTGTACTTTAATTCCAAAATCGCCTTCACGCTGCATGCTTCTGAAACCAGGTGTTATTAACTGGCTCCAAATCGTGACCAAGATTGTAAATATCGGGTGTGAATAGAACCTTCCGAGAAACAACGCGGTTACCAACACATGCATGACTATAATTAAATGTGACTTTACAGTGGCTCAAGCTGACGGCTATATCAGATTAAGGAAACAACAGCATCTGTGAATGGTTAGTAAGCATTCAGTTCATATTACTTCTTTTTGTATGTGTGAACACCTGATTATCTAGTTTTAACTGTTGAAACTGAACGCAATTTTAGGCTGCTAAAACGTTCAAATAAGTTAGCTTAAATCAGTATGAAAAATATCACAAGATGATCACACCCGCTTCCAAAAACTTCCATTGAGAGACACATTTTCGAGAATAATTTTCGAGAGTGTGTAGCATTTTTTTGTGATCAGTTTGAACTGATGAGCCTCAAACAAGTAAAATAGTATGTACTCATGTGATGAAAAACGTTGTAGTCAATGTAGTAAAACTTGAAAGTTTCTTAGGTCTAATTTCTCAGTACGAACTGAATACAAAGATTGCAGGGTGTACAGATTTGGGCTATTTTGATCAGTTGCACACACTTAATGTGTAAAGTATATATAATTTACCGGCGGTAAAAGTGTCCGAGTCAAATCTGAGTCATACTTTGGAATAAATAATGTCTTGTTGCATTATACTATGACGTCAACAAGTAGGGTGCACACATCATGAATGACAGGTTTTATAAGCCATACTTGGCTGAACTCCAACAATACTGAATTCGAATGATGCAACGGTACTCTGTCGAGTCAGGTTTCAGCATAAGGTGGAAGTGAAATCCATGTTACCGAAGTCACAGTTGAGTTAATTTTATCCTCACCTTTTCCGTGTTCTCAACTGTCCGTCACAATGACAACCGATTCGATCCTCTGGTATTAATGTCAGAGCAACTACAAATGTATTGGTGGATAACACATGATTCAGGCAAAAGGTACCGACACTGAAGTCAGATAAGTAGATTCCTCTATAGTAAGTTATATCAAGCCTATTTTCGTATGGTGTTGAGTGTATTCTTTCGCCGAATTCATCTTGTCACTGATATTTGCAGTTAGGCGAACTTGTTTAACTGGCAAAACACTGAAACCTTTCAGTGATAACATTTAAATATGGGGCTTAACTTTTCCGCTAGACCGTCTTTAGAGCACACACTCCACCATTGTAAATCGCGTCTGCCGTGCACGTTATCCAAGTTCTGTTACAATATATTTTTGAGCACATCGAGTTTATGTGTGACTGAAACAAAATAAACAAACGCAATGAGCAACTTGCGCAACCTGTTTTCTGAGGTACATCTTGAAAGCTTTTTAAGAATAAAGTGTCCAAAAATGTTTGACTTTGTCCTGCGATGACCTCCCTTGTTTTTGGTCAGTCTTTTCACCCCAAGGTTGGCTTGTTCCATTACTGTATTACACGGAACAGCGAGCTAGTGTGGCGGGGTTTTTCCACAGACAAGCCTTAGCAAATATGAAGACGCCTGATCTCAAGGTTTACTTTTAATATGGCACTGGTTTTCGTCTTCAAGTTAGGGGATGTTGGGATGTTACACATATTGCTATAGTGGACTGGACTGACCATCCACAAATTCATTTGCGTTTGTCACGATGAGTATAAAACAGTGCCAAATATAACGTGCTATCCACATCTACTCTTCAATTTTGGCAGTTGTGAGCGAAAGAAAACGAACGATGTTCAAAAATTATGGGCGAACGCGGCGAAAATGAACTAATCGAAACTGATGTCTCTACTGAGAGTAATCCGTGGGTGAACACTGCTCAGAAAAGTTAAGGAGCGCTAACGACGGTGTGTTATTCATATGCTTTATTGATTGATTCTTTTTTTTTTTACAACAAAACAATCCTTATGAGAATGGGCTCTAAAACGATCACAGGATGAAAAATGTGCTAGATAATATGACTCAGAGTAACCATAGGAACGGTTGATGGAACTGTATGCGTGAACACGGTGACGGACTGATTCATTGAGGCTATTGTAAAATTAATGCTTAATGGACACTGTTTTACAAACTGTTTCTAAAACGGATGTCAAAAACTGGATATCTTGCCAAATAATAACTTTAGTCGCCTTTGACTATATTTAGCATGGTGAGCCGTGTGTTAATCGTATGCCATATCTGCTCCCCACATGATCTCTACCGATCCTTAGAAAGTGATAGGGTGGAAACGGATCTCCGTTAGTTGGAATAACCTTGAGATCGATTGAATATTCATAACTTCAATTGTGGACAGTGAAAGACTTATTTCAGTGTTAAGGTTTAATTTCTGGCACGCCCACTTTCAGACCAGATGAACCAGTCAAACCTTTGGTGGTATTTAAAGCAAACTAGACGTTAGCATTTAAACGAAGTAGAGGGTAACAAGTCGTGTGTGAAGTTTACAACGGCATGGGTCAGTACCGCGTTCGAATGGCTGATTACAACAGAAGGGGTCAAATGGAAGGATAGACAAAAACGAAATAGATAAAGTCTGTCAGACAGGACAGTCACATGGTCAATTGTTTTAGATTAAAGTAAATAGAGAAACCATAATCTTGATGTGATGGGACTGCCACATCCTCTAGGTGTCCATGCGAATCAGGTCGATTGATCCAGAGCCGGCAGCTATTTTTCAGAAATCTAAGCTATACCAACTTTAGTCACATCACACTAACCTTTGAAATCTACATGGCCTCTGCAACCAAGAACTCCTGTGTATTTTTAAAACCTCGTCTAATTGTCTCAAGACTTTCTAGATTGATTTTGTGGCCCATGTCTATTGCAGAACCCTTGACTACTCCAACTGACTTCCGGATGCTTTTCTGATGCCCTTTGGATGCTAATTTCTTCTAGTTTTAGGTTCTCTCGCCGTATGCCTAGTAGGAACTCTCAAGAAGTCCTTGCACTTCATTCCATGGAAACAATTTTCATTTCTCCCAACAAGCAAGGGGTCTTCAAAATAGACCAACAGTTTACTCATTATCGTCACTTCAAAAACTGCCCGGATGCCTATTTCGTTCAGGACATTACGAATAATCTCAAAAGTCTCTTCTTTGACCAGTATAGCAGCAGTACTTTTTCATCTCCTTGATGTCTTCGGCAATGAATTGGCTGCCCCTCACAACCATCTTTTACAATACTGTATAGGGTAACCTTTTTTCAGTAGCGCGACCAGTGACTCTCGGTGTGTTATCTTTTGGTCGTCCGCATCTTCGCACATATGGAGGGCTCTACGAAACACTTATGTGACAATGCTGCCTTAAGCCTCTTTAGAATGGTCAGATTTACAAGTAAGGATGTCAAATACCCCAAAAACGGAACCTTTAATTTGCACGACGCAATACAGAAAACCATTTTTTTGCACGTAATTAGCAATATACACTTTATGGATTTGGTCATGTTATGACATATATGTTTCACAGGCTTGCCGCACCAAACTAGATAAAGGAGAATTAATATTGTGTATTACAGACCTGGCTGGTTTCGCATGATATAGTGGAAAATGAGTATTATAAACTTCTTGTGCTAATCACCATAAAGTTATGACCACTACGAAACAATAACTTCCTGGCCCTACAACTTTTGTTTGTGGGTTCTGTACTGAATAGTCTCTATGTTTGGCGTTGGTGACTGGTAAAATCAGATAGCATATTTTGTGATGTGAGCGATTTAAAATAGCAATAGGCCGCACGACAAGGCGATTGTCTGAACGCATTCGGGAGCATCATCCGGTGTGGCTAACTCGGGGCTTGGCCAAGTCTTGCTCGTCTTCTATCGTTGCGCACCTAATGGAATCCAATCACTCAATCGATCCCAACGAATCATTCCGTCTTATCTATCGCGCTCATGGATTACAACCAAAACGGGTCAAAGAGCGCCTGCTGGCAGTCGCAAAAGCAATAGCCATCCGCTTGCTCTCCCCTCCACTATGCATTCAAAAGCGTTTCGTCAAAACACTTAATCTTCCATGGCCAGATGTCCACGTTCGGCAAGAACAGATTACGTAATCAAAACCACTATCGTTACAGCCGTCAATCATTTGTACAGTCGAAGTGAACGTTCTGAAACTGATAACAATCCGTTCGATTCATTACTGTATATTTTCTCACATGATTGACCCATATAAATGTGTTGTATTTAGCCTGATGATGAATCTCTGAAAACAAGCTTGTTCGCTACACGTTCTTCTGATGTCTAAGCCGGGTATTTTTCTACAATTTGATGTTCCATACATCAGTTCACATCCGAATAAAAATTCTTTCCAAGTATTCTTCAGTAACCAACTCTACGAGTGGCTTGATATGTATTGGAAATCGCTTGTTACATTACATTTATGTTAGCTTGTTATATTGTAGTTAATCCGGTTGGGTTATGCGCTGAATAAAAAATCCCGTAATTACGGTGAAGTTACATTCATTGCACAAAAGTTGAGGATACATTCAAATGCACTCACACATAGTGTGTCTATTCTTGATAACACGATCCCTCGCATTAGTGCTATGGAAACAACTTGTGTCTTCAACTTTTATACCCTGCTTAAATTTGGCGATGTCTTCTTCATGGACAGCAATTCAAGTATTTTGGGAAGACTACTTTATACCTCATTGGTTATCAACAATCACGGTCAAAAGGTCAACGCTGGAAACGTTTGTTTTATTGCACTGTCATGCGCGTTCCTTGATTTGTCTTATTGTGGGAGCACCCTAGGGAATACAGTAAGCAAAGTGTCCTGTAACGTGGGGCAATAGGAATCCATCACTTCAGCCGTATATAGCTGTAAGAAAGCCAAGGAAGTCCGTGTACACGAGAGAAAGGTGAAGGACAGTTGATTTTTAAACGTTCTATTCTGAACAGAGAAGTGAACCTTGATAATGAAAGATAAGTACATTGGCGCCACACAGCACGTTTTGTATTGTATCATATATTTCTGCATCGTTCGACGTAATTATGGTGAACTCACAAGTCATTCTCATCAGAACAAAATATGTGACTGTTAACTATGACGTCTGTCAAAAGAAAATGAATTCTGGTTCCATTTCGTGTGCCCAAAGCGGCTACGGAATAAGAAAAAGCATATCCTGCGCAATCGAGAGAGAACGGTTTGTTTCGACGTCGTTCTGCTGTCATTATTTTGGACGTTGTACGGGAAACTGGTAGAAATTTACTACCACATACATACATTTGTTTGAGTTTGATTAGGTAGGCAGTCACAGAGATAACTTTCGATCCGAAATAGTATAAATATGCTGCATCTTGCCAACTTATATATTCACGTTTACCACTGACAAGAAGACTATTACATGTCATACACACTAAGTACTGTAATTACTGACCTCGCGCAAAGACTTGTTGTCAAGCCTTAACAAATCGTGAGTAGAGATCATGTGTAGTGCAAACAATTGGTTTAACCGCGAAGAATCTGTCAAAGTAACTATGACACAATTTGAGACTCTACAGTTGCGATTTTCAACAGTAGCCATGGTGGATCTTTTTAGTAAGTCTTATCCGGTCTGCGTAGATCTTTGTTGGTTCGACGGATTCCAAATTACAAAGTTCAATGGATGGCCAAACCGAATCCATATGTGGAACTTCTGTGCTTCCAGCGCATAGTTGCAAGACAGTAAGTAGAGCACATTTTGGGTAGGTACTTGTCCTTCCAGTGGCCACACTGATTTAACACAAACAATTAGATCTTATGCAAACAAAAATCAGCAGTAATATAGTTCAGGGATAACCACCTGAGGGATTCTTAGATGATATCATATCTGTGGCTCATTTGGTGGACTTCACCTTACTCAGTGGGATGTGTTGTTAATCGAGTCGAAACGTGATGTTTCTGAACTTCCATTTGATCTGATAGTTAAACTAACGAAACATACCCTCAAACTGCCTAAGGTTCCTGTTGACAGTTCAATGGTTAAAAATTCAAAATGTTTTACACAGTTGGTAATTTCTAAAACTTTCCCGTTCACACGTGTTTTAGAATGATACATGTAACCAGCAAACATTATCGTTTTTCCAACTGTTTACCGAAACACTGAAATGTTTCGTATGTTCCCATAATTTTTTGGGAGAAGTTTGACACAGCATTATCTACTTATCAAGGACATAGACGAAGAGGAGACGTAATCTGGGGTATCAACATTTTTTTCCAGTTACCAGTTTTATTATAAAACCGGCGTTAATATAGTTGGTTAAGAAGTAAACAGCACGCCAAAACGAACAGATCGACGCCAAATACTTGATTATATTGACAGCTTCTGTCAACTCATAGCCGATTGATTTTGCTTTATCATTCTTGTGGTCAGCCGCCTGTTCCACGATCCGACGTTATAAAAAAGAGAACTGAGTGAACTGTTTCTTTAATCTGTTTCGTCCTTCAGGATACTGGAGTATTTACAATGGCATACGTCAACTTTCTGTCGTATTGTTTATGTCAATGCAAACGTTCTGAAAATGCGGTTGGTTGTGGGTTTACTTGAGTGCTACATTCTTCCAGTTGTGTTGACCTGCATCTAATAAGTCCCAAGGCGAAATACAAATCATAGTGGAACATCTACATACAGTCTTGAATGTCATTCCCATCTGATTGTAGCCTTTGAATTCAGATAGACTTTCCAGCCAATCTCTGTTGTAGAGAAGCAATAGACTCATGGTTTGCACATGTTAGATCTAGTCAGCAGTGCGCATCGTTGCCACAACTGGGATGAGAACTCCGACTATGCTATATATCAACTCCTCATTGCAGACCATAAACGACTTATTACTCTTTAACTTCAACGTGTTACTTCCAAAATACCATTAGAACTTTTATGGTGAAGTTAGTAAGTTCAGTATGGATTTTCTTGTGTAGGCGTGGAGGTAAAAATAAATCTGACTTACATCAGGCTATTTACTGGCGTCATTTCAAATCTGGAACGAATTTTACTTATGACTGATGACAGGAAAAACTGACTAACAACTTCAATTTGTTTTAATGAAAGAATGAAACTGATCAGCTACTACGGTTCCGGATGACCAATTTACACAAAAGAATGCTCGAATTTCCGGTGCTGAAACGAGTTTGGTGCCAAAAATGTCACCGGCTAATCTGCGTTAACTAGCAATTCACATTAATGTAGTCGGCTGATTAGTACTGCTTACTTTCATTAAATACGTGCCCAGAATATCAGTTTTGTTAACTGGGGAAGTTCAGGCGGTTAAACTTGCAAATGAATTTTGAAACACCAGTTTGTTACGAGATGGGAAATTCTGTTTACTTTGTAAATTTCATTCGAATTTATGTTGTTGATTTTCAGCACTCAGCATGTATGCATGACTACTGTCGTAATCATCTCTATACAGAGGCCAGTTCCTAAAGCATATGTATATGTATATAACACAGTGAGAACTATGTCAGAGTGCTCGATCTGCCACAAAGTTGTCGTGGAGGCCGACTACTTTCTTGTTGCACAGGTTGAACACAAGTGTTAACACGATTTACCCAACCTTCGGTTGGAAAGAAACCTAGTCGGCAAGGTAGGGTACAAGGCGTACAGTCGTTTGAGGACTGTGATCAACAGTTCCCTTCGTCCCGTCAGACGACCTCCAGCCTTTCAGGGTGTTTGCTACATCCTGCACGACTTGGTGACAGATGCCGCATAGTATTTCGGAGAATCGTCAGGAAATACGGAGTTAGCGTGGTAAACCCATCCACTTAGAGTGTTTATGACTGACGGGTTGTTGCGCTGGATATCTGTTGTTTTCAGGATTTGTTGAAGAATGGGGTTCAACCGTTTCAGTATCCCATGAAATGCGACTTTTCTGCGACTCGCCTGTAGTTAGCGGGGTATGGGAATGTCCGCAAGTCATAAGGAGATCGCTTAAAGCCACAACGTGTTCTTCTGAAATCACTTTCCTCCAGCTGACGCAAGTGAACTATTTGTTGCGTGATACCATACGATATGTTGCAATACCGTCAAGTAGCTTATGTTTCACATTACGGAACACACTGCTCTCAACCGTGATCCCGCCTTTCTCTGGTAATACTAACGCTCAGTGAACAAAACAACAAGCTAGCCAGTTTGGTTATAAGGGTTCAAGGTCAATTCGCAGCCAACCAACGATCACACAAGATAGAAGATTACTGAACTATTGTGCGACTTCGTAAGAGCAGATAAGAGTCAATGTATCTGACAATCTGGAGCAGTAGGACTGGATTAGTTGAGCAGGATTATGAAGGGTGTTGACAGAAAAAGTGGTCAAGACAAATTAACGTAATAAAAGGAGAAAATTTGTCCAATTCTGATCGAAGACAGCAGTAGATATGACGATGTGCTGTGATGACCATAGCGAAAATTACTAGTTTATACACACTATGTGGAACTGTCTATGGTAGAGCAGTATAACCAATACTTTTAATCAAAATTCGCCACTTTTTAGGTCACCATCTACCATGAAGTACTTTCAACTTTTTCACATAAAAGAAACAACGTTCTCGTTCAAAACAGAATGGTGAACTATCGATTGATATTTCTTCGAGTTACTGATGAATAGTCGGGGATTTGGTTAACTTCAAGTTAAACCACCCACAATTGATCGCAGCTTTTACATTGCCAAAGACTCTGCAGTCGATCCTTTTCGATAAAAACAAGCACTAGACTCGAAGTTCGCCCTCAATAGAGCAGGTCATCAGTCGTGCATATTCTTGCGACTGCCGGGAATAGAAATCCGGCCACTTTTTCATGGGACAACCTTACTTACCACTGCGCCATTGATCTCACATTGAGCAAAACTGAATTATCATATTTTAACACTCAACCAATTTCGCCTGTGGTTAGTGATCAGGTTTCCCGATCTCCTTGAAGTAAGACACAGCAACTGTCTTGTTAGTGTCTTTTCAAAAAGACCAACTGGATAGTCTATGAGAATACGGCAGCCGTGATCAGTTATTGGGGATGTTTAACTTGAAACTTCTTTTCAAGACGAAAAATATTACGGTTAATCAGGCGAAACCGAAAGACAATGTCCAGTTTAATCAATCTGAAGAAAATCACCTGTTGTTTTATTTTGGATTGTCGATCTAATCGACTTAACCTGATTACTTGGTTGCTCGACGCAGTTCCAAGATTTTGTATTGCTGAGGTGGACAAGTAATTTTTGAAATCCCACACGATGTTACACATGAAGTTAATGCTTATCATGTATATGTATATGTGTTGCAGGTATGGTCATGGGTGGGTGCAATTGATGTTCAACGAGTAAATAGAGTAAAAAGGTATTTTGGAACGTTCTGTAAATATCTCATATAGTGATTCTATGTTTTATCTCACCTATGGACGGAAGTTATTCATATTGACAGCTATTTATCAAAACTGAAAATTTCGCAGCGGCTGCAGTGCTTTCAAAGTGAATGTGTTGACCACTGTGTCATTTTAGATTCATACTGGACATTATCAACTCAATCCTATTTAATACTACGCTCAGAGTGGCTTTTGGGTAGTTTTCAACTACCGCTTCTTAAGGAGATAGCACAGCACAAAGGGGTAAATGTGATGAACTGGTCATATTTTGCCCAGGGTCAATGGCACAGCAGTCAACATACTAGTTTCTTAAAATACATGGGCAACCTTTCAATGAAGAAGGCTTTGGTAAAAATTCTGAAAACCGTACGTTTTCTCAAAGACTACTTCTTAATAATGGAAAATAACAACTGGGAATCTTGCATAGATTGTCTGAGTAAGATAATTTATTTGGTCTTTACTATCAAGTAGTAAGTAGCACAATAGAAGCAGGTTTCCTGAGTCGATCTTAAGTTATTTCCGAGTACAATTCGCACATAACCTATCGTCGACGGCAAAGGTTCAACCGGGAAGCTGCCTTCCATGTTTGACCATTTCGGTGGAAAATATTAACTTAAACCTTGGTTTCTTATCATGTTATCGGTAATGCATATCACAATCCGTAGCACAGAATTTTACTTGATAACTTCATACATGTGCATCACGAAAACCTCTGATATCTTCAAAAACCTTGCTGTTACGAAATTAACTGACGTTAACTTATGCATACTGGATGATTCCAGCTGGTATCTAAAAGATATTTTCGTGTTTATTCAATCTTTTTAGCTGGAAGCCTTCATATAAAACATGGTAACTTGCATGGCTAAACTATAAACAGCCTTCAGAACGCTTATGTTTGCTATACGATACATATGATATATGAAACTAATCCCGAAATTTCCACTTTGGCCAACTAAACTTCTTGTTTATGTGCAGTTACCGCCCACGGAACGTGTCCTTGCGCCCGAATGAACGCCGTGAACACCTGCTAATCCTTACCATTTCTACTTACAAATAACTACAGATCTCGGAGTTTTCTTCCTTAATATGCCCATTTTGCACCATCCATACATAATTACTCGCGGTCGTTTACAGTGACCTTGGTTTGATTGCTTACTATTATTTTATTATCGAAAAATGACCTGAGCTCAACAACGGATGTTGCATTGGGGTAGCATTTCGTTTGCTCACTTCAATCACAAAAGTAAAATATCCTGGTTGCATACGTCGGGCAAACAAAGACGGAGAGAGAATTGATAAACATAAGTTTGCACCGGGCATGAAGTTTCAATACCAAGGCGAATGAACATATTGCAAAATTCATGGAAGCTCACAGCATGATGCACATTTACAAGAAGTCAGTGAGAACAGCTCAACAGAGAATTTGAACTCGATTTGGGAAATCAGGGGACCAGTTCCACACAATTGCAAATATGGTTTGTCCAACCGTTTTGTTGCTCACTTTGTCTATCGGCTAACTTGCGGTTAACGCTTACATGGAAAGAGTAAACCAACAATTATTTCACCGAGCAACGAAGAACGTCGCGAAACGAGTAAAACATGCTTACACACTATCAAACGGAGGAATTCGTTGAGCGAAATTTCTTATCGTAGACATCTCTTGACAACACGTCATAAAGCTGATCAATTTAGCTTACTTAGAGTACCGTTACTCAACCGGAACCGAATAGTTTCGGCGAAAATAGTTGGTCGGAACTCACGAGCCGGCGTTATGCGCACGAAAGTAGTTCAGACAACCCATCGCGTTGCCAAGATGTAAATCTGTGGTTATATGAATATGTCCATTCTATGCCCCTCTCTATTTGTCTTTCGTATACAGCTTAAATGTCTTACACTTGAGGTTAGTAGAAGTGAACGAAATGTTAACATATCATTAAGCGTGCTTTCATTTTGTCCTCAGAAATTTATCACGGGGAGCTCGATGTTCCCACCACGAATGTCGTAATCATGTCCTGTACATTATTAATATGAACAAATAATCAGTCTTAGGATTTATCGTTTTGGCAAACGAATTCTACAAATCTCGTCTGGATTTAAAGGAATCTGTAGACTGTAGATATTTTGCAAGCAAAAACTACAAAATGGTTCTGAGTTTATAAGTTCTACCTGGAAAACCCTTTTAACCATGAAGTTCCGGTTATTCGTGAGGATTTCTCGTAAAAACTGCCCACTAAGGATTCAGGAATAGGATACTGAAGACTTTATTTGCTTTGTATTAAAGAGGCGACCAGTCGACTGATAACAAAGCTGTCTCTAACCTGGCTGTTTGTAGTAACAGCAATAAACAGCTCTACACAGTGTGGTAATGACAGAACAAACAACAAAGTAGAACAAGCTAGGTGAAGCATGTCCCTATAAGATACAGTACCGGTCTCATTCTCCATGCTGTATACATAAAATACATCGTGACGGATGCTCAGTTTTAATTTGGATATTTGTTTGATAAACTAATGAGACTCGAAGAATAACACTGGTGACTATACGGCCAACAGATTGACATGCCACAATCGAAAGGAGTAGTGAATTCATCGGGAATGATTAGATTTATTGATTGAATAAGGACAATAAACAAATACAACTTCGATGATTCGATGGATTCAGTAATTGCACTGTAAATATATTGAGTTGGTAATTGCTACAGAAGACTATTCTACCACGTTTGATTGGTCCACCCAAAACAAACACGTTGTACGGAATAACACTGCTCGCCAACAGTGGCTTCATCACTGAAATATGACGAACAGTCATTGCTGGGTAACTCCATGCGCTAAGTACACTTAGTCCTTGAGGTCACCGTGATTGCTCCTCGAATGCGTAGCTTTTGAAGTGCATCGCCGAATGTTTAGCCAAGAATATGTGTATTTCAGGCTTTCACTGGAGATGTATTCGAAACGGAAAATGATGGCCCGAATGCAGTTATGATTCGTAAGCACGACGAATTGACTGGGTCACTGATTCAGTGGTCCACTATAAGTTTGCCCTGTGAGGCAGAGGTCTGAAGTAGAAACACTCAGTGTGTTTCAGGTAATTAACTCAAATTATTGGGCCGCCGAAATCTATTAATGTGCTCTAGCATGTAATTTTGATTTTATCGCGCCAAGTTGACACTTAAAATGTGACACAAAAATGGGGATATTGTAAAAACGAGTCAAAGGTACAGACGTAGATCGACAACTTTTGCGTCATGCTAAATTGATGGGCTCTACTGTAGCCAGCTTATTCACATCAAACATAAGCGGTAAGAACAATAAGAACTGACATTGTTGAGATGAGTGTCAAGCACTTCAGCTTTAATTTCCAGAGATAAATGACACTAACTTTTTGGGGATAGTGAACGTTGTGCTCTGCGGTTTTAAAATACGATTAAACTGTTCTTAACAGACATGTTTAACCTACAACTCAACATACATGGAATGGTCGTGACGATTATGGCGCGATTGGTTTCAATAAGAACTATTTTAACTGTGGCCAAAAACCACTGTTGCATACATCTAGAAACACAGCTTCTTTGTCACCATCAGAAACAGTGAGATAGAACAGAAAAGTCAAAGATCAGTAAAGCTACTCAAAAATGACCATTCTCTACTCATACTCATTAATTTCAGGTAATAAATCTCTCTGAACATTTCGGTCCGACACGGATCGCAGAGCACAAGACAGATCTTCAACAGGTTTAAGGAAATAATTGATAATCTGCGAACTATATTCGTATTATCAACCGTTACATAAAATGTAATATGGCTGTCCAGTGTGTTTGTAAGTTGTTGACATATTCCACTTGGTAACCAGCCAGTGGTGGACTGGTTAATGTGTACTGCTACTTGTTCACGGTCATCACAGCTGGCAGATGGACGCATTATTTAACTGGTCACGAAATTTTGCTGACGAGACTCCTTTGCGGGCTTTTTCTACCTAATTAATGGGAAAACTGAGGAAATCGGTTGCGGATTGTAAGTTTGATGTGGTTCGTTATGTGAATGTAGCCACTGCAAACTTTCAGTCGACGATAGACTGTCTCCAACCATGTTAGTGTGTTGTGAACACAACGCAGCAGTGTTATTGACACTCATGTTCAACATCGAGAATGATTCCGGTTTGGCTGACAAAACAAGTAACCACGCCGTTTGGCAGCAAAATGTTGTGATATATACAAAACAAAGTCAATGTTTTATGCAGAATCCAATGTTTTGAAAATATTTGTCTAACGCCACTTTATTTATGGTTTGTTCTCCTGACAAAAGGCTTGCAAAGATCATTATTTGTTGCTGTAATCAATCTACAGAATCAGATCAGCTTCACTTAGACAAGTGAATTCTTTGTATAAAAAGTATAATGTACTATGTCCAACCTGTCATTTTTTGAGAGTTTCACGGCTTATTTTGTACCCTTGGATACGGTTGTTGCACGCTACTGAACAATATAACTTGATATCTCGTTTTGATAATCCACCCTCTCATCAGAGTTGTGGGCATTTCTCGGTACTCAAGTAAATTGATTAATTACACCGACGAAGCATGGTTATAAAATACTGTATTGAAAAGAAATATCAACTCACAAAGTTATCGACAGATCGCCTAAAACCATAAAACTAATTGTTCCGCTCGATTGATTGCAAGCATCGTAACCATGGTGAAATACAAATGCTGCCCTTCGAGAATGGTATGGGCCAGTCAAACACGAAGATGTTTGCCAAATCTTACTGATTGCACAATTCCGTTTTATTATGTTGACGTAGCAACTAATTAGTTTTTCCTGTATAACTACTAATACATATTTAATATACGTTTGACTGGATAAATAGCCTCGTTTGCTATGCAGATGCAGTCAGTTTTAGTCCGCTGACAGATTAAGAATCACCAAACATGTCTCCGAGTGGTTAATCATTTTGACAGCGCAGTTAGAATCAGGTTGAAAGATTGCTTGAACTCAACCGATCGATAGCAAACACGATCGTTAGTAATCGTCTATCTTTGTAGTCAGGAAGGACTGTTCAGTGCGCCGTGAAAAACAGTAGTCATTAAACTTCATTACGGCGATTATCATGAATGGTAACATCCATCTTCCTTTGAGTATAGAATTGTTCGAACTGACTTTGGGATTATTCCGGTGGCGATTAGGTAGGCACACAGTGTTCGGTAAACAAGACGAGCTTACTTCTATTTCGACATATCAAAATTAACAAATCCAGTTCGTTTGCATGTTATTCGTTTGATGTGCGATGCTAATGATTTATTTCTTAAGCTACATTCTTTGGCTTGGGTCGTAAACATTCAGCTTTCGTTCTAGGCTTTTAAACAGAATGTTATTCCAACGCAATGTGGCGTAACACTGTGCCGTCGGTTTGCTTTTAACTGACCCTCATATGCCTATTTGAAGAGAAACCAGCGCAGGTGGAGTGTTACTTTTTCGAAGTGTGCACCAGTGAACTTTGAGAGAAAAATCAAATGACGCTTCACTGTTACGCAACCCTGAGGTCTCAGCTGTCAATGTAACAGAAACAATCTGCTGTTTACAAAATTTGAAAGTATGGCTACAATGTTCTACCATTCATCAGAAACCATGTTTATCTGGCGTTCTGTATTTTCTCACTCGTACCCGGAGAACGAGGTTGGCGAAGTTCCAGATTGTGGTGGCAACACTGAAGTTAACCAACGACTTTACTATTGTGACAATCTCAGATCCCTGGCATAGTTTGCATTCTCTGATACGTGCAACCTACTTTATAAGCAGTGCTAAATCTGTTCCTTTGTGGCTTGTGATATTCCGGATCGGAAGATATTACTGCCAAATGACTGTGATGTTTGCGAACTGTTCAGTTTTGACAGAAAGACCACACATTCTAAACGATGACAAGGGGGGGATGAGATGGTTGTGATACGGTCGTATGCAAACTCTTATGAGTGGTTTCATCTTATTTCAAATAGTGTTTCGTTATTTTTAGTCCACTTATTGGAACCACACAAAATCTACACACCCCCTTAGGCAACTTTTGCTTACATGCTGTTGTTGGGGGTAGCAGTTACTATATTACTTGCGTAATGGTGGCCATGGCAAAAAAGTAAACCAGTGAAAACGCAAATATTATTGGGCTTGCGTGGTGCAATCAGATGTGATTTGTATTTATTGCAAATCCTTCACATTAGATTATGCAATTCACATTGTCACGTCGGATGTCACGCACAATCTATGGAATACTTATAGTTGTTTTTGGAGAAAAAAACTGACGTGACACAGCGTACTGACGTCGGGTGTGTTTGTGTTTGTGTAAGAACTCTGCATAGACTAATGAACCTCTTGTCCATGACTGTTCGTATACACTTTTGGTTCAGATCGTTCGTGACACATACATCGCTCCCAAGGAACATTTTTCTCTGGCGCCTTCAATCCGCTATTTGTTACGGTAGAAAGCTGAAAGGTCTGTTGAAATTATATCACTGACGCTTAAAATTCGTTTTTCTACTTAAATAAAACAAACGCTCGATTCAAAAGCAAGCTTGAAGTATACAAAGGAGTCTGAATAACAGTTCAATCCACCTTGCGAGTACACAGCTAAGAGCTGTAAAAGCACTAGAAATTTGCACGTTTAGTTGCCCCATAAATAACTTTTTAACCGCCTCTCTAAGATAAAAAGTCAACACTAGTCTGCCTTATAGAACTATCATTTTGGAGATCAAAAGTTTAAGTTAGGTTTTCATGAATGGTAGAACTAAGACCAAGTTGGCTAAAATTTCCCTGTTGTCGGTATCAGGTTGACCAGAAAAAAAGATCTGCCTAATTGTTAGCAAATTTTTCATAGCGATAGTGCTGTTCAAGACAGCATGTTATGTGATGGCTACCTGTTAGTTAACGCTTGTAATTAGCCACGTTTGTACACGATGAAATATGTGGATTTTTGTTTTCTCTCTGATCCAACAAGCCGGTTAACGATAGCACAATAAATTGTGGTTGTCTATTAGTGATCGCAACCCAAATTAACCGAAACCGTTGACTTAAAAACTAAGTATGCCTAATTCCGTTTCCTTTGTTGTATTGTTTGTCTTAGTAAAATTTCTGAACTGACAAATGTTTGTCTAAAGAAAACCGTCAATGCTTTTCTTGTAAAAAGGACTACTACAACAGATAAAAATGTTGGGTGCTTATAGTTCTCACCAATTAATACCTTCGCTCTATGTTACCGGGCACGTTAACAATGTATTCACATGTACTGATCTTAGGCAATCAAGCGTCTTAATAGGCACTAAAGGAAGGTTCAGAAATTTTTTACAATTAATACATTATGTAACATTTCAAGTACTACAGAACGCACATTCACGTTCTGGATATAGCCCGGTGACATCTGTTTAAAACAGTTTTATCGAACGGTGCAGTAAGCGCATTGCTTTTTAGGATTTCCATGGATCTCTGAGTTCACAGCTGACTACATCCGAGTTTGGTCTTGACCGGCGAATGTCGAGAGATGGAGATACGACCCCGTGCCGTATGGATCACATCTTGAACCAGTTGTCTGTTTCATAACCGGCTTCTTGACATCGTTTTCAACAGATCCAATGCCATCTTCCAATATTCCTGCTAGTAATTCACGCTTATTGATCAGTTGATGGTAAGTATTCATTAGAAATTTTTTTTAGAAAACCCAAGCAGTTAACACCTTTGTTCTCAGTTACCTCGTTTCTCGTCGAATAAGAAAACAATAATGGTGGCGTTTACTATCGATTTACTGCTATGTAAAATCCATTTATTCCGATGACAAAAGAGTAAGTGAACGGAAATTAATCTTTTCATAATAGTTCTTCCATAACCGGAACTAGTCCAGGTTTTCATAACTAACCAACTTTGGAGATAATGTTTTACTTTGGAAGTTGAACGAAGACAATTAACAAATCATTCTTTTACTTAAGCCAAATTATTTGTTATTTACAAAAATGGTAGAGTAAAGTTGAACCGATGGTTCACTTCAAGAGATTGTCAACTATTGTTTGCTACCTGCTGAAGAATATTCACGAAATATCCAATAAACCGGTATCATTTTTCTCGTCAGTAGTTCGTTATTCATTGAACGATAGTCAACGTATTTTCAGATTTGTTAACTGGGGGCGATTTTTACACAGTAAACCGTTTTGGACTTTCTAACATTTAGTGAATTGCATACAGGGGTTTTCCGCTTTCTCTAAAAATTACATCTACACCGTATTTTTTCCACGAATGCAATGCCAATATATTATCTATAATGCATCAGTAATGAGTACGAACTAGCCTAATTTCCTGGTCAGTATTAACCAGTAAGAGGCTGGCAGACGAAAAAGTGTTTACTACGGGTTTAAGTTACAAGGTTAACAGTGGTCACAGGTCAGTGTTCAGAAGTCCTTGTGCCAATGGGTATACGAGCAAAAACAATCTACTTTAGTAAACAGCTTGGTTTACTCCCTCAGTTTTCGAAAACTTTAGTGACCGACGAGCAACAGTCCGTTAAACCTTAGGGTTCAAGATCAGCCCAGGAAACGTTATATATTTCCATATATGTGATGTATGAAATAATTATACATTATCACATCTGACTCGATGGTGAGCGGAAAGTAACTGGTTTTCACTAAATGAATATAATCAAATTTTGTTTTTCCGGTTTCGTTCGAATTATCATATAAGGAAGTATTATATATAGAAATACGAAAAATTGTCACAGGTGTGGCAAAAGGCTACCTCAGATTGGTCTGGCAATCCCAATTGCTTTCTTAGTGTTAGCTGTTCACGCAGAGAGTACACGGTTCAAAAACTGGATGTCTTTTTTCTTCAACAATAGTGTAGTTGTCCTGCTGCAGATCCAGTGATCCAGGAGTACACCTACTACAGGGCAATTCTGTGTGTTCTGTCCACGTAATACCCAAAGGAGATGACCTAACCAATGGGAGAACGGGGAGGTGTTAAAGTGCTAGCAGAATTAACTCAGTTTGCGACGATTTTCGAAACACTCTGGGGACACTGGAATGTTCTCACGCACATTTTGGGATTAGTAATAATGACATTTCACTCAATCGTCATTGAGTGAGACTTCAGTTAGTATAAGTCGGATTTACTGTTGGTTACTATAATCACTACTATTCCGTGGGCTTCAGTGATGAGAAATATGAAATCTTGAAGTATGGGGCTACTACTGATATGATCTTCTGTATGAATAAAGGCGTAGAGTAAGCAGGCTAACGATGTGCACCCGTTGGAAATATAAAGGGACATTCTCAACTTTTGCTGCAAGTGAAATGGTTATACAAGCCATTAAGCGAAATGTTGATCCCTCAGTTTTAATGCCACATCACATTCTACTACAATTCATTCGTTTCTTCCCTGTACTTGTAATGTTTTAACCGGATAGCTCCATTATTCTTGTATCATGTAAAAACATGAGGGAATTACTACATCTGTGATGGATTAGGAGTTTGGACTGGCTGGTCTGCAATCCTGATGCCAATTCTATAGAAAACTTTTATGGCTTAGTGGCTGGTTAGTTACGCAAGGAAAACCACAATCACGGCCCGACGACAAAGTGTTCGACGGATTTGAAGCCAGTATGTAGGAACAGTAATTCTACCGGAGTATGGATTTTAGTTGAGTGTATGTGTAATCGGTAACTGGAAGCTCTGTAGTGAAATGGCAGATGCATGGTGTGTTAATTTAGGACGAATATAGGGCGCAGATTACGGTTGTATATTTTCGTTTATTCTATTTAAAATATATTTTCCGTAAGGATGTTCCATGCATTCAACCACTCTCCAACCAAATTTTTTAGTACATCGTGAAAAATGATTGTCTGGTACCTAGAATTGAGAGATGTATATATTTAAAGAATAGGCTGGGTGGATGGGTAATCGCAAGCTCACTTGATGTGCATGCTCTGAATTAACAGAAACACAAACTGTAAACAAGTTCAGTGAAAAGTAAACACCATGTGATATGTGGAATTCAGTTTGTTCATAGTTACGGCAACCCACTGTTAAACGGAACTACCCGAAAGTTTCATTGAAAGCGATACTTAATACTGAACAAGAGTAACTTTCAATTTGTGTACAATCAAACACCCATCTGCTCACCAGGCTATTTCTTGCGAATGCGCACTACCAGTTTACTGAAGTTGACTAACTCAATATTTACTAGCTACTTCATTAGTCGGCTAAAAATGGGAACTCGCTAAATGAAACCGAGATCATCCGCCTGTTACGACCGACTGAAATGATACCTTGTGACAACTTTGCATGGAATGTAGAGTAGTGTCATTTCTGGCTACCACTCGCAGCTGGTAAAGCTGCCCGTGTTATCAGTTTGGTTAGTAACTTCCAGTCCAACAGATAAAACTTATAAAATCAGTTGCTCGAGTTAACAAAAGAAACCAAACATTTCCACCGATGAATTTCGTGTAGCTAACCTTAGGTTAATTTGTTACTTTCGCTTTGAAGCGCACTCACAACTGATTACATTGTGCGCTGTTTGATTACTTTTTTTATCTGACTCACTTTGACTACGATCATTATGCTTTTAGTTTTTTTACTACTAAAGAACTTGGTTTTACTTTTTACCTCACTATTCACTAGGCAACATGTTAGTTTTAAAATGAAAAAGACAACACGTGATTTCGTCCAATTTTATGCCAACTGGCCTTTATGAGTATTCAAACAAAAAGCTCACCAGTGGCTGAATTCAATTAGCGAATCCTAATCGGAATATGAAGAACCAACTGGAAGTCAGGTATACTCTGTAGTTGTTGCACCAACAATTCATATGGCTTATACATGTTTTTATAATCGATGTAAAGCTGTCCGAAGTTTTATAAATTTTTGAACATCACCTTCACTGTCCTTCATAACATTTATAAACATAATTTCAACCAATGAATTCATCCGTATCTGCCAAAACGTTCACAAAATGTAATTTACCAACTAGTTGTATTCTTTTGATCATTATGTCCCACCTATCACAGTGCTCTTCTTGGTATCCACGTCTTGCTCGGTTTTTTCTTTGTCTGCTTGTTTACGACAGAACACGTCTTCTCACTCACGCTAACAGTCTGTCTAAATCCTTATAAGTAAGTCAGTGAAAGTTGTTTAACTACTTGCTGTTCGGCTGCTACATAATTTGACCTTCAGAAACTTGCAGCTAAACTCTTCAAAGTACTGTAATAGGACCTTTATGGAGTCCAATCTTTTAGTAGGGTAGTTACTCGGTATTATTTATTCCTCAAAATTTTGCAATAGATTTTACAAACAGCAATAGTTAACTACGTGAGTGTCACTCGTTCGTTAAAATGTAAACAGTTTTTTTTACATAAAGTCAGATATCTTGTGTTCTTCGCAAGGTTTTAAAAATCTTTCACTGATTCCTACCGTGGACTGTACAATTGTATAATCATTTTGTCCGGCTCCATTAGTTGAGCTGAACCCTATAGCTCATGTTAATCTCCTCTCTGAAGGGTTTGAACAAAAGTGCAGTTTTTTAATACACTCGCCCAACTACGGTGGCAATTGTTTGGCCGACTTAATTTAGGTCCATTCATACGAACGCTATAATTCGCGTAATAGTTTTCTCCAAGTTGGTGATGCTGCTCATCTACTTCGTGGCACAATTAAATTCGTTTTCTCAAACAAACACACAAAACGTTCAAGTCATTAGTCGCATGGAAGTGTACATATGAGGTCAGTACTTGGTTATACATCCTACTAGTGTTTCAGTAGACCAGTTATTCTTGTACTTGCCAAGAGCATATTATGTCAGGAGGACTACGAGTGTGGACTGTCGGTTCGTGATGCACTTAACCGTATGTTATAAATAACATAAAGTGAGTCATACAGTTTTGAGTGGCTCAACTCATGGCTTCGCAAGTTGTTCCTTCCAAGCTGGTTCAACAACAAACAGTAATCACGTTAAATTTATTTTGCTGCCGATATTTCACTTGAAGACTGTTTGCTCCTGATTTGCTCAAACTTACTCTCAGTCAATACATTTTGATTTAATCTTCGAAAGGAGTATATTGTTAATGAAATGTCTAGTTATTTTTAAGTAAAACTTAGTCTACAGAGTTATTTGTACTGTATCTGCCAGGTGTTAGGGGGTCAAGTGCTAAACCGTCCAAAGTTTGTTTGATGGTTAGTCATCAGATCAATAAGGTTTTATTGATTTGGCAAAATCAAAACACTATGCAAACAAGACAAAGAGGGTTGGCAGAATGTAATACGATAATGTGAAGTGGTACAAAATATCCATGCATCTGTATATTCTACCTTAAAATGACAGAAAAAAGGAGTACACAATCATGGATTGGCCGAGGACAGGAGTTTATCACTCAGACTCAAAGTCAGCAGGGGAATATGGCCGAGCTGGTTCTGTAGATAAGTGTATATCATACAACGAGCTGGTTGTCAAAACGGATCAAACAAAATCACCCTGCATGGCTCGGGACTGGTTTGATCAAACCCAACAACAGCGTAGTCATCGCAGAATTAGTATATGCTGATCACCACGTTGTTGTGTACAAAACCTTGGTCATTCACCCCAAATTGGTCAAACAACGGGTGTTGGCTACTGCTGAATCGATCGGCATTCAATTACGCAGTCCGATTTTGGGTTCACGAAAAAGATTCTCACAAGTTTTGCAGTTGTCGTGGCCAAAGGTCACATCATCAGTCTGCATGCCCACCCAAACTTCAATCAATAACTTTGGAACGTAATGATGGGTGGAACTCCAAACCACCCATCATCTACACCGGTGATTTGTTCACTGAGTGTCTTGTCTTTAGATGTTTGGGTAGTTTGTAACGCTGTACAAGATCCAGTGACTTCTAAACCTGTGTCACGTTTACACCCTGTTTTGACTGAGCTGAATCAACATAACTGTACTGATCTGAAGATGTATCGTAGGCAGTTGTTCATTATGGTTCTCCTTCCGGTTTGTATTTGAGGCGTTTGAAGTTACCGTTGTTATTTAAACTTCACTAGAGTGCAACAAGTAAGTTGCTATCGTGCAGTAATTGAGTGCACCAGCACACTCAAGTGAGCTGTCATCTATTACGCCCTATGAGGTTCACATTTAATCGTCGATTGGTTTTCTAGATTTTACGTCAGGTGATATAATACTCTGATTGAATCAAGATGGTCAACAACCGGAAATATCGCGCCCCAGTAGCAGCCGAATAACTTTCGAAATCGCGTTAATTTCTTTTGCTGTCCACTTTCAATCTGACACTGTCTAACTGGTTTTGCGCGTGTTTAAGTGGATCAGACAGAAAAGGCTGTGCGACGGTTCAAGTCGACAACCATTAGTCAAATAGGCAAAATTCACATCCACTGAATCATCCGTTGCGATGCGCTGGCGAAAAATATTAGTGAACCAGACAGACTTTACTGCTGTTCAGAACAATTATAATTTTGACCGTTGCGTTCAGTTCCGTTTTGACCATTGGGTGAATCGTACACGGGCAATCTTTGGTAAGTGTTCCGATCGCACTTAACCGAGTGCGTTTTATGAAAACAATTCTGTTCGTTTACAGGGTTGCATAGTATCAGTAAATTACTTGATTTTTCGATGTAGTTCTTATCAGGAAGATGCAGATGTCCTCTGAAAGCTATGTGATTCGGTTGATAAGTTGGACTGTCATACTGACCGAAAATATCTTTCGCATCTGTGCGAACTTTTCGGCTTTGAAAGGAAACACAATAATTCACTCTAACTTCCCAGTCACCGGTGCTCAACAGCGTACAATCTACTTCCGAACGGAGAGTTTACTCCAGCCATCTTGCTTTTGAAGATCACATATTAACGACCATTCCGTCACTCACATGTTAAATATGTTCAGATGGTCATATATAAAAGGTCAGCCAAAGTCTTGCGAAAGTGGTTTTTAACTTGCGGTTTTAGTTATATATAATGAAAATTAACTCCAAAAACCGGTTGGACAAACTCGTTTCTGGGTGCCAAAAGCTCCTGTTTACCGTAAGTGTCGTTTAATGTGTAACAAATAGCAAACCAAAACATCAGCTGTTGACTAGCACATTGATAACTTAGTTTCATGAGACAGGACACATTAATGCGAGGGATAACTCCTGATCACGACTGTAATGAATGGACTAAATAAAAACAAATTTGCCGCGGTAGCAAATTCTCACTGATCTAACATGCATACGTTTGTGCTGGTTGGTCGTGTGTGTGTGCACTTCCACCCGTTGGTCCATCAGTGGGCAGTTTAAATTTCGTTTACAATCGGTGTCACCATTGACGAGACCTTGTAAGTCTATATCGAAACTGTGTAAAGTTCGGTGGTTGAACTGATTACCAATTTTCCTTTTGAAATATTTCTGTAATCCGTTTGTGGAAAAATTTGGTTTTCTATGGGCAAATCTTGTAATTATAACACCGTGTGACATGACATAAAGCAACGTGTTGTTAAACGCAAACTGAAACAACACTGCATGAGCAAATCTGCCTACTGGTATCAGCATCTGAAGTAGCCCATTACAATAACAAAGGCCAAATAACCCTATCAGCCCTATATCAAGGCAAACGAGTGCACACAAATCATTTACATTTTTACTCACCAGTGCTGACATCACTGGTAACAAGGAGGAAGGTTTATTATGGCGGAATTCAACGATTGAACTTAGCTGTTCTAATTTTGCAACATTTTACTATCAAATTAAAACTATACAATCTGTCTTATCCATGACTGGACGTATAAAGAAGAGAAGGTCTAATCGGCAACCCGTCGTTAAGGATTTTTACAATTGTAACAAAAAAGTTTGTTCTTTAAACCTCCAGTCAGACTATCTTCAGCTGACTAGTACATAATTGCATGAAACCAGCCACATTTCGTAGGTTTGAGGGGATATATTAAAAGTGTTAATTCTGCGGATATAGTCTGTGCAATCTGGTGATTCCAACTGAGTCGGGTCTTTTCCAGACAATGAGGCGTAATATGTTTATTATCACTCTAGTGTTCTATTATAGACTTCAGTGTGCAAGCCATATAATATCACATCAGATGTACCCTAATCTAATTGCTAAGATTTTTCGAACTGCCAACCGGTCAATTAGTACAAAATCAATAAGTCTCAAAAGCAGGAGCAGTTGAGAACTTGGATCAGACCGAGGTCTGTCGTATTCAATGTTAGTAGGCTCAACATCCCCGCTGATCTACAAACTAAGTCAAGCGTGACGTATATGGCATAAGTCTATAAGAAGTATGTCAGTGCTCGAAATGCTTACTTATGAACATACCCCACACATCAGTCAGTATTTTAATACCGCGTAAACTGACAAAACGTTTCTGCAAGAAGAAATGTACGGAAAATTGATGAAAACTATCGGAATTAACGAAAACTTGTTTTCTGGATGTCTGAAATGAACTAAACGCATAAACAATTTCATTAACTGTTATTTCTTTTGTGTGCTTTTTAATTGCATTGCTTGATGTGAAGTTTTTCAAATGCATTTACTTGTTCCGGTGACAAAGAAAACGAGACAAAGTCGTTCGCTTTAGGTTGTCGTGAATTAATTAATCGATCCTGGGTTATAGTGAACTGTTTGCGGTCGACCACAGTATAGCGTACCTGGATTGGATGCGATCGTTTAGTGTTACCTTTCAAACTATAGATTAGTTTGATTTTTAACCGGTTTCGTTTCGATGTTTTACAAAGGGCTGACTCATATCCTGAGTAAATTTCTTACATGCTTTTTAGGCTTCAGAGATACTGTTTATTAGGTCTAGTTTTTCCCACAGTATAATCAGCAGTAGCAGTGGATAATTTTTGTAATCCGTGCTGGTTTGGTAGAACATATTTCACTGATCAGTTGATCAAATCTTTGCTAATAGGGAAGGTCAGTGTTAAATAATAAGTTGAATTTATTTCACAGCGAACAAAAATATGCATGAAAGGAAATGAACTTTGCACAGAATATCACCTTCTACATTGGATTAATCGTGCTCTATCAAAAGTCAGTAGACAGGCATATTTCTTGTTCTTAAGTGAATGTCAGACGTTGAAATTCTGTGAGAATACTTCACAAGTGGGATATTAAAATTATCGCATTACCTGGCAACAGATGGCAACAAATGGCAACAGATGTGGGATAGAAACCTCTAATCAAGAAATAAGTTGCACAATCTCAAACCTGTCTATTTTGAAGTGAATTGGCAAGCAACAGTTGTTTTCAGATGACGAGGTTACACAGTATTACGACTTTGATAACATTTGTTTCTCAGTAGGAAGTGAAGCGGTTATTGCCAAGCCACTTTAGGTTTATAAAAACAAAATCCCTTCTGGTCTCAACAGTTATAACTGATATAGATCGTGAATCATTTTCCTTAGATTGAAAATCACTGAAGTAGATTCCTAAATAAGTGCTCAATTTTTCTCACGTCTTTAAAGAATTATCGGTAACTGTTAGAGGTCATAGAGTGTATAGTTTACAAAGTGATAGAAAATAGGCTCATTGAATCAAATCACTGAAGAGATAACTTTGAATGTAATGTAAAAAACAATTTTCCCTTAAAATGGAAGGTTTGAACCGCTTAGAACTAAAGTTTTCCTTATATTAAAGACAAAACAAGCCAACGTTTGGGTGGCTTCTTTTGTGCACGTCTGTTAAAACTGCGTGGAACTTGAAAATGGAATAACTAGGCAAAAAGTTATGTAATTTAATTTTCCCAGGCAATTATATTCTCCATGTACCTTGCTAGTCCTTACTTTTTGAAACTTTCTAAATAATCTCAAACCAAGCATAACTCATATCTGCTCAGATAAGTCATTCGGCTAGCCTACTCTGAAAAGGAAAATCGGATGTGCGGTTAGCTTTTATCAGACCTCATCAGTAGTTCACACCCACTTGAAGACTTATATTTGAATTCCGGCCCTCGTGTTTGTGAGGCCAGTTTGTTAGCATCACCATCCGTAACCTCATAATTGATAGAAACAAACATTTGGAAAAAATGCACAACCACAATATTCTGTGAATTATGTCCAGATCGCCCGGTTACTTCGGAGGAAGACTAAACAGTGACGGTATGCTCATACCACTCGATAACCTCGTGATCAGGAGCTCCCCGTTTAAGTTAAATCATGGATTTCATTGAACTGCTTACACATACTGACGAGTCAGGTTATTTCAAATTGAACGCCACTCGTAGTTTGACGTAGCCGTGGTGGTCAGACAAGCCTTTCGACTAACACTACTTAAAGAACGCTCTGGACTCAAGTTTTAGTGATGCTAGAGCTTATCACTCATGCATATCCTCTTCAAAGTAGCTGCAATTGAATGTGTGCAGTTTCTAATTTGTAAAGGTTTGACGCCTTGGAATCAACTTGTTGATTTACTTTAGATTCTTTGAAATAAATCACCTTTATTGATCACATTCTAGACGTGTGCTGTTCTCTTGGATATAATTTTCATGGAACATTTGGCGAAATGCGAATTCTTAGTTTTACATCCTCTAGCCCAACTACTGATGTGGCGAGCGGTCGAAGCAGCCGTTTGAGATGAGGCTTTCGAAATCAGATAAAAAGACTGTTAATTAGATGTTTAAGGGAGTTGTTAGCTTACTACTAAATTACCTCAGTCAACATGTTGGAACATTACGTGTACACACTGAGTGCTCCCAAACAAATTTTTGCATTCTGTATACGAACAGGTGGTTTCTGAGGACTATTTGATTAGGCGGTGTGTTCAGTGTACCATTTGATCTAATCTTCATACGTTTATTTGTATGTCCATCTTGTACTAACTGTATAGTGTTTCATTACAAAGAAATGTGGTTCTGACTGCATTTGCTGACACATTTCGAATGTTTGTAGAGTGTTCCGTTGAAAAGTCTGTATCCCCGAAACAAACTCAAGCAAGATTTTAACTCTAAAAAAATGTATTTATCGGCCCGATTTTTAATGGAAAACGTTATTTTTGGCATTTCTGACTGAATTGTTGTCACAAAAAGTCGGATACTTTGAAATACTTTTTCGTATGCAAAGTACATAGCAAAATTATTTTGGATTGCTTACAGTTCCAAAAAAGCTGTAGTAGTGTTGAAAAAACACTTTGGTTTAAAGGCCAACATTAGTATTGATTCTTGCCTTTTGAAAAAGTACACTGAAGTGAGTGTATAATCAAAGTTAATAAACCACACAAAAGTGCTGATCGTAGGATTAACCGAAAGTTTCCACTCCTTTGTACAGTAGGAGTGAAAAGCCAAAACAACAAATATAACTGACCACCAGCGATCTAAAACAAAACCCTACATGGTGCGTAATTAAATGTGAATTAAATCTATCGCATTTGTGATTTCGGTGCAAATGGACATCATTACGTTTATTGTCCTTTGTTGGTTATATACAATTTCACAGTGATTAACTTTGGAAAATTTAGCTTTTTAAGTGGTAATAACAATTCCAAAATACATATTTCCCTCTTCACTAACATGTCTCCGAATTTGAACTCGAAGCTCACTCTGAGCAGAAGTTCATCATCTCACATTCTGTTAGCAATAACATTAGCGTAAAGTAGGCTGGGCATTGCATCACCTCGTGAACAGAACTGTAAACCAGACACGCCTTGTGGCATATCAGGGTTTTAGACAAGACACACTTTCCATCCAGCAATCGCACAACTGTGCGACCTTAATTTCAGTGATATAAACCAAGTACTCCCTACCATCTCGACGAGAAAACAGTGTATAGATTTGTCATGAGTTCTGTGTTAGCGTAGCAGGGCAAGAAATTCGCCAAGAATAGATTTAAGCGTATCTGCTGAGCGTAAGCAAACGTTTAACTTATAATAGTCGCATTTGTCTGTACCATTATGAATAGTGGAAAAGAGTATACTGATGAGAAACTACTGGTCATTATTATTATTACTATTATTATTATTACACACTCGCCAGATGATCGATTTCTTGAAAATGATTAATTCACTATAACCTCTTCCTAATAGTAAATATTAATGTGTACCCACCAGTCCATTTACTAATAAACTGACCGGATAACTTTTATTGGCGAGCACTCTGGACCAGTCTGATAGTTGTATCTAAATGTATACCAGAGACCTATTCACTAACCATGTATAAGCGTGCATGGCATTGTCATAATAAATCGGCAACATTTAGCAACCTTTGATGGATACAAACGTCTCAAAGAAAGTTTCATAATACGGCGTCCGCTTTTTTGCAACTTCTGTTTGTCATAGGTAAACACCTGTGATTGATCATATAGAGTTTTTCACTAACAAAAGGTTCCTTCTACAGAATGCAAGGCAGCCAAACGTGGGTCAACAACAACAGCATGAGACTATGGTTGTGAATGAGCGTACATCTAAGTCTCTGCTATTCACAATAGGGCGTAATATGCACGCTTGACACGAATCTTGGTGAGACGAAGCGTCGCTTGTTCTTCCTGGCAAGCCATATACCCTGTTGTCTAAACATCGAGGGTCTCCAGTTTGTGTAACTTGAGTTTTCCTAATCCAACAAAGCATCGTTTAGTCAAACCATGGGCCATGTTGTTGGCAACAATTTATGCAGTTCGGTTGATAGTAGTCAATGATAACAGATTTGCCAAGTTACATTACGATACTAAGCAAGTAGAATTGTATGCTTTTTACGGCAAAGAGTCAAAACTGGAAAGATCGCAAACTGTTTCCTAAATTCGTGAAATACTTTCTACCAGCTGTTGTCTCTGTTTGAAAACACTTGGTAATTTTGTTGATGTTGACGACTGTTCTGGTGTTAACTAACAGTGTTATGAATTTGACGACAGCAGTAGTGTGAACACTATGGACACTGTGAGGAGAGAGCGGCCCAGGGTATAATAATATATCGACGTTGCTCAGTTTTCTGAAGGAATTTTCCTCCGCGCTTAACGTGAATCTTTAATAAATTACATGAATGCGAACTGTTTTTGTTGTTTCACGAGATTTTATTCGTTAGTATGTTTTGGTATAAAGTTCCGGTAAAGATTTATTGGCTTTCCTTGACAAAATCTATTGTCACTAACTATCAATGGGTCACCGGGACCAAGTACAGTGACAGTAGTTTTCTCACGGTAATGGATGTGTTCGTATAGGAATCATAAGGCAAGTCATCCTATCATGACAATCCGAGTGATGTGAGCAAAATTACCATGACTGGCGTGACCAAATTAAGTAAACCTAACTTTGTTAACCCCCAAATTTCTGTTCTGTGATCAATAAAAATATTACTTATGTTACGGTTAACCTCAAATTGTATAGAAGATATAAAAAACAAGATTATTCCACTTGATTCCATTGTTACTTGTTCAAGCACTAGCGTTGTGCAGTGAAATGAAGAGAGTTTGATGGGAAGCAATTTTTTTCTGGTTGCCCGAGCAAAGGAGGTTCCATCAGTGCGGCCAACAACAACACAGGAGGATAGCACGAAGTTACTATTTAAAAGACGATTGTTTTCAAAAAGCACACAAAATGTTTTGTACTGCGAAGTACATATTTTATCTCCATTTCTGCAATTTTTGTGATTTTTGGCGCCGTAGTTAAAAGAGGTTGTAACCACGTTGCTACAAAATCATTTAGTTCTCATACAAAATGATTATCCTTACTCAAGTCTTAAAACCACTCACCACGAAGTAACCCAAAAATGTACAAACTTTATTTACAAAAATTCAAACTTCACGAAATCTGAAAAGCATTTCAAAAACTGATAAAGTATTTTTCTAGTTTACATATATTTTGTAGATTTTTAATTAATGCTGTTGAAGAGAAGGTATAGTTGAGAAACGTTTGTGAACAAACGCTTCTCTCTAGGGAATTTAAGCCAATGTGAATTAGATATTTGCCTGATAACATCACTTTTCGTTAAATGATTTGACTGTTACCACAATTTAGATAGTTGACAGCTTTTCAACATACGGAGATATTGATGTTTTCCTCTTTTTAAAACAAATCAGAAGGTGAAGGTTGAAGTTTAGCTAATTTACTTAGATTTAAACGATCAAATTAAGCTACGGTCCTTGTGGTACAGGGATCCGTTCTCATGGTTGGAAGTAATTTAAATGTAGAAACTACACGACATTAGTATATTGAAGATAGAGTATTAAAATGCTCGCCAAATATATACACGTCAGTGTATGAGTTTAACGCCGCCCAAGATAAGCCGGTGTTTCATCAATCCGATAACCTCTGGCTAGTGCTCAGTAGTTCTCCAATAGTGTGAAGTTATTCACCTGCCAAAAGCAAATAATTTCCTGCTAAGTGCAAATGACTCGATCCTGTTAACAACTTAGGTAAATACAGACGGGAAATGGTTATACAAATTTTCGAATATATTGACGTGGATTTTTGTCGCAAAACAACTCGAACACTAAATCCGTTGTTTTTTGTTTTACTCCTCCTAGTTACAGGCGGAAAGTATAAGTGATTTGTAAGTGTTTACCTTTTTCATCGAGCGCTGTTCCAAAAACCTCATGTTTACGTACTTTCTAATGTACTGCTCGACATTCACTTGAAAACCGACCGAATAATAAGTGAATCTATTTATACGACTCCCAATAGTAACTTTGTAATATGAACCAAAAATAAGTGGTTAAGACAAATATAGTTTTTCTAACTTTAAAATTTATAGGGCTTTCTTTGATAAAATTTAAAGTTTTAGAGTTTGCTGATAGTGTTTTGATTCGGCCACATTTTGAAATCTAATCACACGTTAATTAAATACAAATGTATGAGTCACAGGTTTGGTGTCATCTGGCTTCCCCTCAACTTTGAAATGTAGATGTTCAGAATCGATTGTCTGTGTGAAATAATGTCCCGGATTACACCGAGTTCTGCTAACAAGAAACAGATACCACTAGCGTGTAACTCGGTGTAACGCCACATAAACATTGTGCAGACAATACCTTCGCTTATTCGCTGTAACAACCGTATTACAGATTTTTGAATCAGTGTTTTTAGAATCATGAATAACAACTTTCTTTTAAATCTACTTGTTAGTAGTTTGAAAAAATTGACTTCAGCTAAAGAAGACAATGGATTGTTAAATGTGTATAGGGAGAACAGCAAGTTCCTTTACACAGATTATGAAACAAATTCTGCCACCTTCAAGTGTGGATGATAGAATCACTGACAAACGTCAATCGGAAGAAGAGTTTTGAGTGTAGACCATTAGATTTCTGAATAGGAAGAAGTGAATATCCGACTTTATGGATATTATGTTCTGTGTTGTTGTTTTTGATTATCTAAGCAGCACAGATGTCAGCGAATGTGGGCTGGTATTCGGATATCAAATTCACACTGGTTTGCTCCCGTTTTTTCACACTGCTTATCTGAATTGGCAAAAGAAAGAATGAATGAACCCACAGTAAAAACTACGAATAATGTTAGAAACGTGCCCTATTTATTTATTTGTAAGGTCAAGTTACCTGTAACGCTCAAGATAACAGTCATTTGCAGAAAAAGAAAATCTCACTTGAAAGCCCGACATTTCAACCAGTTTCCTCTGAAACTTTTCACACATGCCAGCCGATTAAAATCGTACTAATCTACTGTGATACTCAATTTGGTCCTGCTACTCTATCGCTGGTTAGTTGAAACCACTTTACCTTCTGGCGACTTTATACCGATTTGCATTCGGACAGTCAGATTTTAACGGATGTTCACTGTCAAACTAGTAAACATCATAAATCAGATTGTACCCACCTATCAAATGCATGAACATCCAGTCATCTTAGTTCTAGATCACAGCGACCTAATTTACCGACCGAATTTGCGGCTTTAAATGCTAGCTCGACTACTTGCACCTGTTAAATCTAAGAAAAGACGAAGTGTTATTACTCCAAATTGTCTCCGAATACGTTGCTAACAATGTTGCCTACTAAAGTTGAATGGTAACTAGATTATTCTCATCGCACTTAGAACTCTGTGACACAACAACCAACGTTCGATTGAACACATTGAATCTGAAACGCAAAATCCCAAATGGACCTTACAATCTGGGTCATTTGTTGTATCCGTTACCATTCATTTTGCTGGTCTGATTGGATTTGAGCAGTCGTGTATAAATCAACCGCATAATATGTGAAAAAATTATAGTCAGACAAAATTTTTACTATAGTCGCCGCTTGACGCCGCTCGAATGCCAGACAATCAACATCGGTCATACAGAGTTGTATTCCTACGAGATTTGCACTGGTTTTTTTTTCGCTGATTGTCAACTGGAATAAAATCTGAATATATCGGGTATCCAATTCGACCAAGTTCACGTTATTTCGCCCTGCAAACATAACACAACGCCATTTATTTTTTATGTCTGTTAGGACTGGTAAATTCCGTTTGTTTTGAAAATTTTTCAACGTCTGTCGTAGTTGTCGACTTTTTGACGGAACATATCCACAAAATGTCGTGGACTTCTATAGTTGTTCATTTTATCGTCAATTTTGTCTTTTGGTATAACCGAGGTTGTTGAACCCTGAAGAAAATTCTTTTTAGATCAAAGTAATATTCAGTGATTCTGTTAGAACAGTTATGGATAATGAAAAAACTGGCTTGCATTCAGCAAGTTAGCATATTTCCCTGATTGTATCCGGTTTGAGATAATGTTTCTCAAAGTTTATGACTTCGCAGTTGAAGGGCGGCAGAAGGATGTATGAAAGTGATAGGCGATAGTTAACAGATTGTTAGTTTGCTTGTCAGCAGCAAGGGCTACAGCGGTTAATCAGAATAACGTGTTTAACAATTCAGTTAGCTATTTTATTGTGTGGTGCAATTCATAGTAAAACATCCTTTAGTACAAGAGGTAATGTGCTTGTGGTACCTTTAATATAGTTGTGCTTTCAACGATTCCAACACAGTGTATTTATCCCTTCTGAGCATATCATCATGCGGCAAACTGACAATTAATTTTATTGATAGTCTGAGATCATTTTTGTTCTGGCAAACAGCACAAAAGAAGAAAAACGTGGTGTGACCTTTCGCGAACACAGGCGCTTTCATTTCAAATACGCCACAGTCCTTATTCTCCCATCTTCTGGAAAACACAAGAAAAAGCTTGATGTGATTTTGAGTAATTACACGATTCATGATGTCTTACCTTATATCGAGATGGGATTGTTCTTCATCAACACAAACATTTGGTCTACTCGATCGAGTTTTTTGAATGTAAAAAATGGGAACGGTTGTGAGTGGTTTCTATTCTCAAAAATAGACCGTTTTTTAATGTAAGTAGAATGATTTATTTGTATTATGTTTCTCTAAGTGATCTCGTCTTTTGTTGTATTGTTCCAAGTTAACAACTTGCAGCCCAGTCAGGTAGTGTCTGGAAGACAGACGGAAGAATACTTACAACCACGAGTATAGATGTAAATAAAATTACCATTGCTTTCGAAGCCCACTTGTGGTGTTGATTCATCGAATAATTGGAACTATTTCCCCCAAACTCTTAATCTGAGTTTGAGTAGAAAATAGACATGACACAGAACACGCCTGGCAATTCACCGTAAAACCAACTGCTATAATATAAGACTTATTGTGTATCTACAGACATCTGCAACACTAAATATGTTTGCTTATGTTACCTAAGTTGTTTAACATACAATCACACACTCACGGCTATCTAGAGCACGCATGAAACTTATAAATTCCCTTCTAAACGAGTTACGGGGCTTCCCGGTTTGCTGATTGGTGTAACCATCGGACGACTGTTTATACTGCTTGTCCAGCAGGCTGACAACCGCTTATGTCCCCCCATTTACAGTAGATTAATTTACTTGACGGTTGAAGCTGAACGATCAATCAACATGTCACAAACGCTCCTGCTTCGGGGCTTAGTTTAGTAAACCGAAACGGAGCCTAAGATCCCGTTCCCCTCCGATCTTCTATTTCAACGATAGTCGACAATGATTGACGGTGGATATGAAAACAATTTCCGAATAGTTTTGAAAACCAAAAGAACTAATTGGATAGCACCGTCAGTAAAATGGGGCCCTAACTCTAGGGTACATGTGATCAACCACAAAACTTTATTCGGTCTCAACCCAGTTGTTTACGGAGTCAGTGTTTCGTCGTCTACCGAAACTTAGCAAGAGCCACGGTTCCGAACAGCGTGATGAGACTAGACTAAGTTGCCTATGTGTTAGTCACGGTTTTGTCGCGCAACCGGGCTTTAAGCTTCGACGTTCGTCCTACTTCTAGAACTCAGGGGTACCCTGAGAGAATTTCAGTTGAAGCTCTTTGGAAGTGGTTCTGTGAAAGTCAGTCTTGTAGAATAGTTGGAATTTTTTTAAGACCATCTCACTCTCATTCTCCAATCCGAGTGAGAATTAATAGAAAACTGTTTTGGGGTGTTTATTCATTTAAATGGTGTTGGTCAAAACTAGTCGTCCTAGTTTTCGGATATCACATTTTATGGACGTCATTCTACAAACTGTGCATAGGAAGACCAGAATTCGTAGTACAATTCTTTTTGTCTCGAGAAGACTAAAACAGGGTGAGTGGAAGTTTCTTTGTCCCGTTGTCGGAGTTATGCAGACCATGGTGAATAAGCTGGATGACCCTCGAGGGTTTCGTGAAATGTGCTTCACAGCGCTAAACTGTAAGGTGCGATTTATAAAACTGGTATGTTTAAATGTCGTCGTTGCTGCAGCCAGTCCGCCCCAGACAGTTGGCCGTTTCACTGTTTGAAGAAATTAGAACACGCAAGTGGAATTACGGAAGGTGTACTCTACAGAGACATTTCGACTAATGTAATCCGTTACGATACAGGGACTATGATAATTTGGCATACATTAATTCCAGTATGCATGAAATAAAAATGTAATTGGCTGCAGTAAGAGTGCTATAAATAATTGGTCACGTCCGAATAGGCTGTCCTACGTTAAAAATAAAAAGTGACAGATTTTAAACAAATCGAGTAGGGAACTGCTGATGCAGACGACATCGATCTTACAGTGAAGCATATGCAAGTAGACTGGAGCTAAAGTGTAGCCTAAGAGTGAGCTTAAGACAAGAGGAAGAAGCGTGCTTATGTAGGCAGCATAATTAAGTCATGCACACACCAGTAAACACTTAAAGAACAATACAAACTAATCACGACAAATCCTACGACCAAGATGGTGAGAGATTTACCACCATCTGCTTCTGTACACAAAGTCAGGGTTTATAACGGTGTTTCGTCACGGCCTCATCGAAAGACAAATTTTGTCCTTCGGTTAGACGATACAACACAAGAAAAAATTTCTCCGCTTGAACTTCATGCCCCGTTTCTTCCAGACGCCAGATGATAGAAGATTAGACAGCACCGATTTTGTTGTTCACTACTCACTTTGAATTGTGCTCCGAGACAGGCGTCCCAAACATGCTCGCCGTTCGGCCAATGTGCTTGAATCTAAACGTAGGAACAAACTGATAAATACTATTGGACGTTGTACATTAGTTGCGTGGGACTTTCCTCAGTGTGCAGGGCAGCCGTTTTATCCGATTGATCAGTCTTAATTCTGTCGCGTTGTACGAAGCTTTGTCAGCAAATTTCAGTCCACGTTAGATGAGGCTGGCTACATCTTCACCATTTTTATGGCAATGATATATACCCGCTTTCGCAGGACACTGCTTCTGTGACTGACCGTTTCGATCTTTCTCTAGGGTATTTCCAGATAAAGAGTGCGGTGTAGTCATTGCGCACCAGTGTTTGGCGGACAAACACGGATTCTTCCTCGACTGTCTCTAATGAGCAAATTCTTCGAATCCCAATAAACAGGGTTTGAACGAGATCAAATTTGAACGGTTCGGTGGGGAACTTTTGAAACGAATATACTGTGGCGCACAGGCGGATTTCTTATACACTCTTCCTTGGTAGATCTGCCATCGTTCACAGAAATTTCTGACGAACCACTAGGCCAGTTTGTGTTGCGACGAGTTGATCACAGAGAAATGAGGTATCAAACTAATGCCAGATTTATGAGATTTTGGTGAGCCATAAATTTTTGGTGTTCACAATTTTTTAGGTAAGAGTTCAGAATATGTTTTCATATCAGTCGAGGTTCCCTTTCTCAGGTTCCGGAGACAGTTGACAGATATGAAGAAATCCTTCTACTTAGCAACCAAACAGAATTTTGAGTGATCCGTCAAAAGATGTGATACTTTAGTTATATAGTGAGCTTGACTCAGCGTGACTACAAAGGAGCTCTTGTTCAGCGGTAAAATGGTACTGTTCGGATCCTTCTGCAACTGCTTACTGGAATGTGCACATGCTCTATACATTAGGCAGATTGCTTTGATTAGCATATGTTAGTACTCGTTGGCCAGATCGACCAGCTTAACATCGAATCAACTAGCTGTATCAACAAGCGTGGATATAAGAAATACTGAATAACGCAATGTAAAACCTAAGATCAAATAAAAGTGCTTCCATTCCAATTCCGTTCGGCGCCGACAGATTCCTAATACTTTGATCCAAATTAGAGCCAAAGAGTGATACCATATCATCATTAGAGAATGCGAGTTGCGACCTCTTAGCGTGGGACTCTAGTTTTCTTCAGCACTGATAGGGCAAACACAGTAAATTTAACCCGACGGAATAGATTAAAACATTCAACCACGGAGGATAGCTGTTGATGAGCTGAGTGTGAACGAACTAATTTAAACGTGGCAGTTTGTAAGTAAGATCACACAAGTCTCTTAAGGATCACACTAGTAAGTCAGAAGAAACCGATTTAACGCGCCCCTGCCAAACGTTCTGTTACGACTTGGCTGCTTAACCTGGATTCCTGCTACGCGGCTTCAACCAGTCTACTTGCGCGAGGTCAGAAAGAACACGACTGCGGAAAAACATGCTGTACTGCCGAATTCAAGTTCGACAGATGAATGAAATGCCTGTAAATATGTAGCATAAAATAGTTGTCAAATATAGCCCTGTACTTGTTGAACCACTGTCCACTTGTTTAGGCCACTCCGCGACCAAGTGGCCAAGTAGGGCCAATTCCATGGCCGTTACGCTGTGATTGGTTCCTCGGGCTGGCGTGACAACCAAGCTCGATTTCATGCCTCCTTCTAGTTGGTCCGACTTGCACACCGGTGCTTTGTTGATGACTGATTTCGTCAGGTTTCACCGATGACACGATTAGATTGTTTTGGTGAATTCGCCTCCTAACAGAAACACTGGTTTATGAACTTAAAATGTTTTAGATAAGGTAGTAACGAGGACACCTAAAAAACATTGTCTTTGTCGGTTGACGTTATCTGGGGGGTGGTGGTGACAATGCATAGATTTTTGTCTTGTTCTGTTGTACAAGTTTGAAATGTGACGAGCTTACGATGTAAACCGTCTCGCATTGATTGAACATTAGTCCGGCTAGCAGGTCCACACCGTGGAGATGGTCCTTGGATTAACGAAGCTATTTTCCAAAAGGAGTGTGATAATTTCTTTGGGTAATAGAAATGTACTGTCCAAGTCACGTGTTCTATCAACTTACCGAAAGTAGGGCACGAGATACTGAGATGACGACGGTTTAACGAACTGGTGAACTTGATACTTCAGTTGAGTGAAGTCGATGGATGTTGTTTTCCGATTTGTGATCATGCAGTATCAGCAGTTGGAGATGTCAACAAATCCGATTGAGCGCCCCTGTCAGTGGCATGTTTTTCGTTTATTTAGTTTTTCTTATCTAAGTTTTTTCTTGATTGAGGTTGCGCCTCCTAGACCATTTCTGTTTATTCTTGTGGTGAGCGTCGGATTGGGTCGGAATAACATTTGTTTGAGCTACCAGCTTATTACGACTAAACGACGTGGTTCGATATTTCTCCAAAATCACTGGTATATTTCTTATAATTAGGAGTTGAAGAGGGCGCAGTAACTGGTGAAGTTAGAAAAATGTTACTGCGACGGACAGTTATCGTTGGTACGATGGTTCTCTACCAGGCATTAAGATGCATACTTCAGACGTTCATCTACAATGGCTAGAAGCCTTCACTATTCTTCGTTATAGTCCAGTTATTAGGTGAGATTTTTCCGCTAATAATTTTTAGATTGAGAGGTGTTGGGTTATTCACTCACCACTGTCGGCTTTCTGTCCTCCAGGGGTCTTCAACTGAGAAACACTTAATCGCAACGAGTCGCGTGATTGATTCCGTCACTTCTTTTAATGTCCCATTACGCAATCACAATTCTAAGTTGTTGGCGTTCTTCGAGGCGTTGCTAATCAAACGTCAGACACCACTGTTTTGTTGGCAAAAGGTGCTGACGCAATCAATTGCTTTACCGTGACAATGAAACTGTTTACTCACACCTGATTGGACCCCTGTGGCGTTCGCTTAGTTAACTGTTTTGTTGACACGCGCTTAACCCACATAACCGAATGTTTTTAATCTACCTATGGGAATTAACGAAATGATTGCATCCCACATTGTCTTCTTGCCGTCTTTATGAATATTCCACTCAGTTAGAAAGAGATAAAACAGCGGGCTACTCAAAATGGCAGCGCACAATTAGACTGAATCAGAACACAGTGCGATCCGTTCAACATTTTTAAGGCTTATTCGACGTTTTCTCGGATTTAATCGAAACACTAATCGCCCGTGGTCAGACAGTTCACGTTTGGACACAATGTTTAACTAATCCCATCGGGAGAAACACACGACTCAGTCATGCTCAACTCTCCTTAGACGTTTTTTGTCCGGCATATAATTGACACAAACGGGACCATATCTTCAGTCTATCTGGTGAGGCAAACAGGCTGACAACCATGTCACAGGCCTTAATATAATGGTGAGCATATTTTCATGTATATAACGTTAATCAAAATCCATGTTCAGACTGTTCAACAATCTCTGGGGAGGCTCTGTGCCAAAGCCCGTTAACTGAAATCCACCGCACTTCAAATCCAATCTGAACAGATCAGTTGTACTGGTTGAAGAACAAAATCCCAGTCTACTATGTTCTTTTCACCCGAACTGGTTGAACCGTCTACCTGAATGTGATAAGTGCGACCAAATCCTAAAGGTTTTTAAATTATCACAAGCAGATTTGCTGGTTACTAATCAGGCTGCTTCTTTTCAACTATTTTGAACGATACGACATTGTTGTGAACAAAACGATGCTAGATCGGTTTGATTTTGAAGTACCCGCTTCTCTTGAGACAGTCAATACAATCTTTGATATAAGAAGGCTCAGCATGTTGAAAGGAAGCACCTATAGTTTTAATAAAGCTGTTTCAAAGCCACAAATGTAACGTATTTGGAAGAATATTGAGTTCAGGTGAAACTAAATTTGTAAACCGTCCGTACACTTTATAACCCGACGATGAGGTTGCCTTCGGATAACTACACCGAAAAGTTGGTCCAATAATGACCACCATGGGTAGTTGCAATCCATTTTCTCAATTATTTCAATAAACTTCAATCATGATGCGTAACCTCCGTCATCAATCCCGGTCAACCTGGGCGGATGGCCTGTTGTCAGTTTACTTCAACCAACTCATTAAATGATTGTCCCATAACTAAGAAGTTAACTGATAAGTATATTGAGAATAAAACAACGTTATGAACAAGTTGTGATACTCTACGTTTCAACTACCTCGGGTGGCCTTCTTCAGAAGTGTTGTAATCGGAATCGCACTAACAAGAAGTTAACCATCAAACACGAGGGTTTGTTATCATGTTTTTAATGGTGTAAATCCAATACCGCTTGTAAGCAATGAAAATGGGACGTGACAGGTCGATATTACTGGATATTTCACATATTTTCAATTAGTCTTAATAACGGGATTGTTAGTAGGATTTAAGAAAATAATCACCATACGTCCTCATCGATCGATTGCTCAGCTTTATCATTTTTTTTTACAAACAATTATTGATGTAAATTTAATTCGCGTATTCCTGATGGGGAATTAATGAACTTGTGATTAACGTGGTCTCTTCAAACCCTCAAAGATCAAAGTTACATACCTTTAACTAAATTATACGCACGGCTGCGCAGTTTAGATACAGATTTTTCATCTTCGATCCAAAGTATACCAGGTAACGAAAACGGTTATGACGACTTGGAAAGGTTGTTCAATTTATAGCAGTCATATTCTTGACAGCTTAACTGGGAAACAGTTTTGTGTCATTATCTATAATCTGGATGGCGCATGAATTCCAAATTCCTGCAGAACAAACAGTGAAATGTTATTCGTGGTAGATCCGTTCACTAACAATGGTTGCTACATAATTGACGAGTTGGTTTTCATCAAATTTTTCTCTGGTATTTACAAGAAAATAAGTGTATTTTGACCTAAACGGCATTTTAAATGGCTTCTGATAAATCTGTTGTCGACGATAACTTGCTAGTCGTTATACGCTTATCACTAGTTGAATGTCTACGTGATCAATTCCATGGTCACTTACGCATTGTGACATATCTGTCTTTGCATGTACCCCTCCAGATTTGCTATTTACTCTCCATTTCAGTGGGGGTTATGTATTTAAATCAAGTTGCTAAAATGATGTGCGTCAGCAACAGCGGCGGTCAAATTGTTTGCACAAACACTGGATGCTAATCTCCAAAATAATTCTGTCACAAAGCATCTTCTAAATGAATCCTGTTTGTTTGTTAAACTGACAGAATGAACGCATTGCTGTTCTTAATTTTTTATGGGTCATTTAAGTAGCCATAGTAGATTACAGTAGTTCAGAAAAATGTTTCGGAAGAACTAAAAGGAAAGTTTCCTGCAAATTTGTGACAGACATTATGGTTGACCAAAAAATTTCAAATATACATATAAAATACAAATCTAGTTGAAGCTATTTTCGAGTAAACATATCCATTGTGGAGATCGAACCACGGGAAAACAACATTAGAAAAAGTAAAATGTTGAGTGTTACGGTTTACCGTCAAGACTCATCGGATAAGATCATTAGAAAAAGTAACAGAAAACGAGCTGTAGCGTACGAAAATTGCCCTTGATAAGCAAAGTAAATAACATCTCAAAAGGTATAAATATTAAAACTGGGGGATTGAAAATTCCATCGCTTGCCTATCTCTTGAAAACCATTGGCAACCGAAAGAAAGGAGTTGTCATCGAGATTTTAGGTTCAGGCTATCACTGCATTAGCTTGTATTTTTTTCTAAAACGGAGGCAATCATTCAACTGATAAGAATAGGAAGAAAGATTATGGCGCCTATCAAAATTTTAATTGAGCTAACTCGTACACTAGGACTATGCTAGCTTAAGCATTCTGTCGACGAATCAATTTTGAATGAGTGAAATAGAGGAATATTCAACATCAGTGACTATCATAATTAATAGCAAATTTATCTAATTCTGCAGTGGATATTCTGTTATGTTCTAAAAGGCAAAACACAAACTTAAACATTTAGTCTGGTTGTGTTGTAGCCGTAAGAACTGAATAAATGAGATTGTCACCAAGGGTATATATGTATGCGTTGCAAATTGAATTTGTTTCCTATTTTTGATGCTAGATATTAGAAATCTTTTTGAACACTTTCAGATTAATTGAACAGAATCCTAACTTGTCTCTAATGAGGTCATGAGAAACACTTGCTCTTCTCCAGCAGACGGTATGCTAAAAAAGTCCATGACTGGATTTCATCGGATTAAGTGATGGTCAATCTTTCTTCGAATTAAACAATATTTTTCGATGAACATTGTTCACGCTTCATCTTTCCATCTGAAACATAAGTGTTATCGGATGGTTGAATTTGCTCTCTATAACAGCACTAAGTGTTAATACTTTGCCAGAGAGTTAACTTTTTTGGTTTAAGATACAATGTTAACATAGTTTATAAAGCCGAATCAAGTTTTGTGTCCATTTTACAAAACGTCCTTCTAGGATGTTAAGACATGTTGGTAACATAAAGTCCTCATCAGAATGGTTCATTTTACTTGACTCATATAGACAGGGGTAGGGTTCACTTCAATGCTGCTTGCCAGTGAATGCTGTGCAGGAAAACTTGCGTTGTAAAAAGAGTTGGAAGAAGTAAGTTGAGCAGTTAAAAACGTATGTGAGCCTTGAATCAAATCCCCGACTACTCAATAATACTATGAACTGTGTGTGCTCAGAAATTTCTTTAAGAATTGCAAATTCTTAAGCTTCATAGTTTTTTGTCTGTTCCTAAGTGCAGCGTACACGGATTCCCATGAGTGCTGATGTAGTGCACAATACTTTAACCTCGGCGCAAAATTTTACCAGGCGTTTGTATCATTGAATTTATAAATCTCCATTTAAGGCCTTTCGGGCGCAGAACACAGGCTTATGACCAGAGTTACACGAATAACTAAACGCTAGAGTGTTTAATACCAACAGAGAGTGAAGTCATCCTGGTCATTTCCAACTTAAATGTCACGAGATGGGGAAGTCGGTAATCCACTGACCAAAGCACTGTAATTTTTTGGTCAACACACAATTTAGTGTAGTCTCATCGGGTACCCCTTCTTGTCAACTCTATTCAGTAGTGAAAGGAGAACTTTAATGTAAGTTACCATGGCTAAAAATGACCAGAGCCCCCAACTGTAAACGAGATACAGCCATTCTACACTTACTTTATAAGACCAAATGTTAACCTATAATACATTACCCGATAAGTGAGAATACATTCAGTTTCTTGGAAACAAGTAGCTATACCATTTATTACAACAACTTCCACATTCATAAACATGAGGGTTTTGGCTGCTAATATAGGTTTATGGCAAGAGGCGGCCATTTAGGCAGTCTTTTTTATTCCGTTGATCTTGAGATCATAAAGGTTATACGTCAGCCGGGTGTCACACTTGAATCTCGTCCGCACTATACGATCGCTAAAACGGCAACATAAATTGACACCTTCAAATTTGACACATCGACAGATTGTAACCTTTGTGATGCTCTACGCTGCCCATCTGCAAACATTGAACCAATCACCTTAGTTAACGTCGGAAGCCTACGTCTACAGTTCATCGTTGTAGATGTCGTAGTTATTGGCACAATCAAAGATGGTCGGTTAACGTTTCCTCGTCACTCAAGTAGGCAAATTTATATATTAAGATCGTTTGTCGAGATTTCACTAGGGTAGACCGTCCTTACTGATTTTCAGCTGTCTGTTGACCCCTAAACTCTTTTGTGTCAAATTCCTCAGCAGCGGACCGGAGAACCATTTTTGCCCTGAGTTCACCATGTCAATCAGCTTGATCGCCATTATAGCTACAGCTACCAAGGCAACATCAGCAATCTCATAAAAGAAATGAAATTGCTCGTTCAACGTAAATTCTGTCCGGTCTCAAAATGGAAGCAAATTCCTCATCTAGTTTTCAGTTACAAACAGTAAGTTTCTCTTGATAATATTGTGGCGTAGTGATTCCTTATCTATCAGCCCAGTAAAACACAGCCGGAACATTTGGAATTTATATTCAATCGACGATAGCGGTATCTTCCTGACCTCAGGACCTTTATACAATTTTATACAAGCATGTTTTAACTCTCATTTCATTCGATTTTGGTATCCATGAGTTAAATAGTTTTGTGGTCCTCTTGATCTGAAGATAGAGTCTAGTATTAAGAGCAGAGGTGAATCATTTACAGCTGAATCAGAACGTGGGCACATCACGAGTTTAGTTTTTATGTGTAGGAGTGAGCGGTTCAACTGATCTGTTACATCTGAATACCAATACCAGTATCAGCACTGTTAGTAACGACAACATCATCCCACTACCTCTAGAACGTCACCGATTTCCTGCTAACAGACGTATTGTTTTTGTCTTTTGTTGTTATTTCAAATTGAACATCACCCACAATTGATCGCAGCTGTCGCATTCCCATAGACTTTCCAGTCAGCCCCTTTCGAAAATAAGCACTAGACTCGAGTTTCGCTCTCATTAGAGCTCGTCAGTAGTGCATATCATTGCCACTGCAGCCGGGACTTGAACCACGGACACGCTGTTCATGAGGCAACCGTGTTAACCACTGCGCCATTGACCTCACGTTAGGCACGACCGAATTATCATATGTGAACGCTCAACCACTTTCGCTTGTAAATTAACAGACAGTAACTGTGTCTCCATTTCGAGACGATCGGGCAACCTGATCATTACTCACAACCAAAAGTGGTTGATCGTTCACATATGATAATTCGGTCGTGCCTAACGTGAGGTCAATGGCGCAGTGGTTAACACGGTTGCCTCATGAACAGCGTGTCCGTGGTTCAAGTCCCGGCAGTGGCGATGATATGCACTACTGACGAGCTCTAATGAGAGCGAAACTCGAGTCTAGTGCTTATTTTCGAAAGGGGCTGACTGGAAAGTCTATGGGAATGCGACAGCTGCGATCAATTGTGGGTGATGTTCAATTTGAAATAAACCAAATCCCCGACTACTCATCAGTAATCTTGTTGTTATGTTCAACCACCATAAATAGCTTGTACCATTTTCACTCTGGTAACTAATAAAAACCAAACGAAACGTCTTTGTACAGGATACCTCACGCCCTACTACTTGCTTTTTCCAATGTATATCTGAATAATTTGGAAACATATTCTCAGTAAGTTGCCCGTAGGTTGAAGAAAAACGTACCCAGTTTTCCATGATATCAAACTGTCTTCAACATATCTGACCCAGTAGAGTAAAGGAGGTTTGCAAACAGTTCGGTGCAATATTATTTCGGTGTTCCTGATATTCCAGTGTGGTGTGGACAGATCATGAGAAACAGGATCGTGGTTTTTCGTCTGGTTACCCAATCTGTGTTCGTAACATGTGTTCATCAACGAAAGGGTATCCGCACTCTTATTATTTCTCAGTAGAACCTAATGATATTAAGGTGGTTCCAAGCTGAAATGTTTGAGCTGCACGAAAATATTAGGCTGTCAACATTTACCTCTCATGATCCAGTTATATCCTGATATACTAATTCCGTATGGTTGTGCACAGTCTACAGCCGTTTAACTTTTCAATGTCGTTCCTAAATAAGTTTGTGTTTAAACGATCCAAGTAATGGTATGGAATTTTGAACGCAACTGTTAGATGTTAAACGCACAGGGCCGGCTAAATTCTGTGAATAGTAACCGACAATAAGGGTAGCGTTGATAAAAGAAAACACACGACTGATTCATTAATGAGAGGTAAATTAGACCTACAGGCAGGATAGTCAATGTGTTTTCGAGTTTGAGCCTGACATAATGTAGGCGCTAAAACTGGTTTCACCGTACTCACACCAATGCAGAAAAATATTTTCAGAGAAAGACAGTTAGAAAAGTAAAAATGAAGGTCAAAATATCGAAAACGTAAGTTGAAATGACATCAAACCAACAATACAAACTAGCTATCCACAGTTAAGACATTTGTCTTTCGACAGTGACCTTTTCAAACAACTAGTGGGAAGAGTATCTCAGGTGAACGCTGGACAACTTCATAGCTGAGAAAGGCGTTTTCGAGTTGACAATGAAATGGGACTTGAGAAAGCACAGCGTGTAACGATATCTTCAAACATGAAGTGGGAACTCTGTGTGATTCACTCCTGACACACTTTATGACGTTATTACAAAAACGTTACTGATTTGTTTCAACCACAAAAATGAACTGCATTTTGAGTCTAATATAACGTGTTCACTCTTGTTGGATAGTTAATTTAACACTATCCTACAGCAACTCTTAGGTAGAGTTTTGCAGAGATTCATATTTGCATATGATTTTAGTTCGTTCCGTCAACTTCATATCTAGTGAATGTTTTATATTTTTAATAGCTGGAAGCCGAAGTAATCAAGTTACCCTCCTGTCCAAGTATGTTCCTAGTAAATGACATGCTGTAGTGTTTACCTGACATTTAGGTATTGATGTACACTGTTTAAGTGATTGTTTCACCAGGTTATTTTAGGGTTTTCGACGTGACTCTGGTCTTTAGAAGTTGTCAGTCTAACAAACCGATGTCTCTATTTTTAAGGAAATTTCAGCTATCATTAATAGCAGAAGATTGCTTGATACAGTTTTGTCTATTAGTTTGAAACCATACCATTTGGAGTAAAACCTAGATTTCTGATTGTATAACAAAATGACGCTAAAAGATTGTTGTCTTCTAGTCAGTCACAGATGTTACACTTACCAGTACAGTAGTGCAATAGCAGAACGTTTGACATCCTTGAGAAACAAAACGGGTTTCCCGTTAGAGAGTGATTTGAACCAAATAATTATCGATCTCATCAAAAGGTTACTACAACGATGCGAGTTTTATTGTGATAAAAACATTTTCTATTCTGTTGCCCTCGTTTAAGGGTCAGTGGTACTCATTTAGGAGTCGACAGCTGTTGGTTGCTTCAGACAGACTAACGATTATTGGGGTTTAGTGAAAACTAGCCATTGCTTAAAACATGCATGTTCATTTGTATGCATGGTGTGCTCTGAATTTGACGAGGCTTAGGGCAGTCAACTTCTTTACATTGGAAGAAGAGAGTACAATTAATAAAAACCTGGCATTTTTTGCTCTGAAGATTGTAAAAAGTACAGGTGAACACTAAACGGAAAGCCACACTTTACCTTGCATCACTCAAAGATTGACAGTTGCTGACCGTTATAAGGGTTATATCGTTGTTATGGCAACTTCCTTGAGGGTTCATAATGTTCGTTAGCAATGCAGTTATCGCCAGATGATTAGTACAGCACTAGAAAAGTCGGTCAAGAGAAGCACACTTGCTCAGAGGCTCTGCATTACACATGTGGGGTCCTGTGCCACTAAGGCGTTGTTACCACGTTTGAAATAATCTCTCGGGAAATGCAATTAACTAACAACATCTCTGAGAAGAGCTGGCGGATGGCGAACTTCCGGAGTTCAACGATTATATACGGAGTATACTTAAAAAATCAGGTTGAGTAATTGACGAGTAACGTGACATATTCTATCGATTTGTAAACGATTGAAATACAATGACTACAATCTTTCGTTGGAATAACGAATCAGAATTTACACGTTTGGAAGTGTTTAAACTTTCGAATGAGTGCAAGGTTGTGACCGCCGTAAAAAATCCAGGCTTTTGTAGTACCAATCATAACCTGTGGAGTACTGATGCCTCCGATTACGTTGAATGTGTTCCCTGGAGCATCGCTTAACAGAAATACGAAGACCTTCATATTGTGTTCTTCACACACACGGGCACCCTGCGTTCAAAAGAGCAGACTGACTTTTTGAAGTGTGCGTAAAGAAATTGTAAGGCTTTTAGCTGATCTCAGTAGGGGAAAGAACACGAAAGTGTATCATGTCAAACTGGTGTAAACTGTGTCGAGTCCCGCACAGACTTCAATACCTCCACCATCACGTTAAGATATGGATACCTTTCACAAGTGCGCAATACATCTTCCGATTCCTATCACTTAGTATGAGAAACAGTTTGTAAAATTGACTGCTCTTCACCAAGCAGGAACTCGTTCATCATTATCATCAACATAACAACCATGAGCCTGACCAAAAGGTACTGTGGCTCGGGCCGCCGCTCACCACAACAGTGACGTGGAATATCCTAGAGGAAAACGTTACTAAAAAGAAGACTAAGCAGAAGAACTAGAAATGGTATGGATACAAGTACGCCATTGACTGCGACACATCGCCATCTCGGATAGCGTCTCTAACCAGTGGTTTGGGTGATCACGAGGACCTCATCCAGGCAAGCGGCACCTACCCACGCCATAAATAAAACAGATAGAGATTTCTTGTGAACAAACGTCGACCAATGTAACCTGACTCCGAATACGACAAAGACCGTTGAGAATCCAAACGTAAACTTACGAAGAGTTTTCATAAGGGCCATTGGGTTTAATACGAGCAAACTAAAGAGACAGAGAAGTCAGTTTTAGGTACTGTTTTCCTTGATTTGGGGTTCAACTGATCGTCAGCAAGGCAACAGTGAGACAATATGTGAAGAGGAAAACTAACGAACTTAAAGCCTGTTGCGGCGGCCTGATAGCTGAACTGGGCATTCGGAAGAACAGTTCACTTATCTCGATCCAA
>LUCH01000210.1:106539-153225 GCA_013368495.1 Paragonimus heterotremus | reverse complement strand
GGAAGACAGCAGTGCCGCAACTATGAAAATAGTTCTGCTGTATGCCCATAGAATCGTGCCTCACTACCTAAGCACTCGTATGCGGTCAGTAGTGCGACATACAATCCTATGAGTATAACTGCTTTTCATCTGACTGCTCCCCGTTGGCCTGTCTGATAAGGTTGCACCTGGAGGGACCGGAGTCCTAGTCAGCATAGCCCGTCGGATCTAAACAGTACACAAGCCCGACCACTTTGTCAAGGTAGCAATATAGGTCGGGGCAGAAACTCGTTACTGGGCTGTCAAACTGGCTAGTGTGGCACGACACAATCACCGGCATTCAAACTGGCTACATCACCAGAGAAAGATCATCATACTCTTCCCAGAGAAAACCACATTTAAAGCTAACTGGCACTACCGCGACATGTTACAACTTAGCTTGTTCGCCTAAAAAGGTAAAGTTCAACCTGGGCACCGGGGCACCCAGCATGTTTTCAAGGTGGTGTATACAAATAATCATTGGCAACAATATGTGAAGATGAGCTGGACAGTGAAATCGTTTGACCACCATGCGCGTGCTTTATTTAAAGCAATTGCACTTTGACCGATCTTGTTAACCAGCGTAGGTTCAACCGCAGATCGAAGCTCGGTTCAGTTTTGTTTTCCTTTCAATAGCTGCCGCCATAGACGACAGAACAACAGATACAGTTGTAACCAGATGAAAGTGCATTTGATGCAGAACACTCGAATAACATGGGAATAAAAGAATTCTAAATTTGTACATCCTTTTCAGGCCGATTCGGATAGCGCACTTTTGTGCCATGAACATCACAAACTATTATCGTCCGTCTAAATGGTCAAAAACACGTGATTAACCTACTGTTCAGTATCCATCTCAGTTGGTCCGGTCAGCTATTCACCATGCTACCTAAGTGATCTGATGGTTTCATCTACCCTACTTTTGGCATACGATAGTGACGTTACTCAGACAACGGCTTTTGACAAGCAAATCGGTATCCAAGTAATCTTAAACCATAAAGTAAACTGATTTATTTTATGCACTGTGTCTGCCAACGTATATTCATTCTTGTTCCAGTGAGTCAGTTGGCATCCGGTTATTTTCAGAGCGCCTGTTGTACGTTTGATTTTTTCTAAGGTTTGTGCGCCGCTGGTTCAATTTCTCAGACAGATTGAGCTCCAAACATCAGTCTGTACTGTTGTATAGCATTAGTCAGACTGTCACTAACCAAATATGCCGGAATACAGTCTTCACAGTACAACTTCACCTTACATCATGACTGTACGCAAACCCTGTTTTTCGCGTTGAGCAACGCAGACACACCAGCAAAACTGTCTACTGCTTTCGTTGTAAATCAGTGGCTTAGATGACATGTAACCAATTACCCATGAACGTTTATGAAGTGGAATTTTGCCCAACAGACGTTGTGCATCTCGTTTGTTCTGTGCGTTTGTCCAGCGGTAAGTAATGAGAAATGAAAATTTCGGCACATGCTACACTAGTAACACTACTTGGAGACATTCTGATTCAGAAATGAAGTTTGTGGTCTGAATACCTCAATTAACGGAGCTCAGCAAGAAACCTGATTGACAACCTAACATATCGAAAGGACGGTATTCAAGATGAGCTAGGAATAACACCTGTATATGACAAGTGTAAATGGCAAACTTACCGAATCGTACACAGTAGACAAAATCCACAGTTACTGTCACTGTCTGACGCAGTCAGATGACGCTGCCCATCTTTTGGTAACAGATGCTCTTCCCCGTGAGCTGTTATAACATTTACAAACGCATCAAAAACAACTAAGACCAGACAGGAAATAGGTAGTGCACAGTTACTCGTCATATTCAACCTTTGCATTAGAAAACTGACAGAGCTATCAGCATGCAGAGCGCATAATATGGCCTTCCTTGTAGAGCACTAAAAGTTGGGTACTGTTAACATTTCCATTAGATCGTTACAACAACTTCGTCGGAATACCGCCCCAAAATATATCGACTTTCCAGGGCCCATTAATGCCCATTAGGGCCCATTACTGATAAAAATCAGTAAAATATTCAACGCAGCTGCAATGACCACAAATGAGACGTTCTGAGAACTCATTCATCCTGAATTTTCTAACACTGGTAGGGGTTTGTTGAGTGGTTCCAAACTTATAAATCAAGGTGCAAAGTACAGATATGCGGTATTTCCAAACAATCTCTCTTTCGAGATTCCAGATGGTTTTCCCGGTGTGGCTCACATCTGAAACCAGTAACATTTCATACCTTAGAAGTCTGTTTTTTGGCAGATGTAACTGTCTACCTGGGCCTGCTAATTCGGCATCACTGTCGACTCATACGTTTACGTGTGATGCTTCCAACCCAGGGTATCGCAGACCGGACCTCATTCATTTGGCTTACTATTTGCCACCAACACCAACAGAGTCCTGGTCAGAGGCTAGAGATGAACTCCAAAGTGTTCTACAGCGAAGTCACATCACACCCAAGGAGTAAGCTTGATAGTTTATAGCTTCAAACCTCCGGCGGATTTACCAATACGGATGTGGAGATGGCGAACACTCTGGACAAATAGCAGCTAAACGTGCAGAATGCAAATGACAAGAGACTTCTGAGTCCATTAGCAGCAACGTGAATGAATCCTCCAAAACTTCATTATCAGTAATGGAAACCAAACTAAATGACAACTATCCCAAACCATTCTGACGTCATAACTCTGTCATCCTGAAAGGTAGCTATACCAAATTAGCAGAACTGCATGCAATACATTTGAAGTGCTTTTTATCAACAGGCTGTGAAACGAAGGCCCGGAAACAGTTCATAGTCATACCTATCTTCAAAATCAAAAGTAAAGGTGAACAAGTAAACGGTTCACCAATGCCACAGCTTTCATTGGTCTCTATAGAAAGGTGGAGTTTGCCAAATGATTCCCTCAAAGCAGAGGGTTGGAAACTTCAAAATAATCACCGGGAAACAGAGTGGATTCCGTAAGGGAGATCCATGCGTTATATATCTTCTGTTTGCTCGTAAGTTTCGGATGAAGGCTGTCGACACATGGTTGGCTCCCGGAAGTTTTTGACAGGGTTCAGCATCCCATATGGCTAACGGAACTTTATAATCACGGCCTCGATGTGCCTCAGGTGGCTTGCTGAGTATCTAACCGAACGAGGGTTCGACATCAAGGCGAATGGAGAGTTGTCATAGTGGGTCTCTGTAGGCAGCGGTCCTTCGCGAAGATCCGCCTTAAGAACCTCGTTGTTCATTCTGTTTGTTCTTAAACCACTCAGCATAGTAAAACCACCGACGTTACTCAACACCGATGACACGAAATTCTGGCGATTTCTAGAGTCCTCGGAAGATGAAGTACCGCCACAGATTGATTTGAACTGTCTACACTAGTGGTTCATAAGAAATAACTTGCTGTTCAATGTCACCAAATGTAAACCACGGCACATCCGCCATCAAAATTATGCTGACTTCTACCTTGCCGACACAAAGTTACTCGTATCGACATGAGAATGTGACCTGGAGACCCTAGTGACAGACACTCTGAGTCTATGAATAACCATGGCGAAAAATCACAAATAAACCGCGAAAGTCTTAAGAAGAATTTATGGATAAATCCAGCCTGCAATACTCCTCACCATGTTTGCCTCCGTAGTCCTCCTACACATGGAAACGAACATACGATCCTCCCATCTTCACCTTAAAATATTTGTTACTTGATGAGTGTTCAGAGACGAGCCCTTAGACGCATTATCGGGTTCAGGGAAATCATCTGTTCAGGAAGACTAACAGATCTATGTCAAATCTAAAGGGATTCCGGACACCCCGGAAAAGATCTAACCCTTACGTACAAAACATGTTACATTTCCTGTCATCCACCAACACATCTATCAAAGAATGATCCATACATGTGATCGCTTGATGAAATTGGGCTATAACATAGGCATATTAGCTAGCAGTCAGAGCTGCGTCATAGTCAAAGTCTGTTCATAATGAACTACAATGTCACGGCTGAAATGATTGGTAGTGTTAAGGACCTGTGCTACAAATTTTCTAACCATTATTCTTGACCGTGGGTAAGTAAATGTATACAACCGAAGGAATCTGGTTCTTATATACGTTGCTGGTATGAGTGCACGCCAGCAGCTTCACTGAAGATTCGTTTTATATATTTCCATCCGCTTTGTCTCTACACTTAAAAACCGTTCACAACAAATTTTCCATGACCAACAAGGAATCGGGAGCACACAGACAGAGGTCTTTTCCTTAGCTGTAACAAACTACGAACCTGTAAATCAACCAGGTTTCATACACACTAAATTCAGAATATTATGTGATGTGCACATGAGTTATGTGGTACTTCGATAGTAACGTTTAATCAACGTTGTCCTAAAGTCAGAAGTTTCGTCGACTGCACTAACCAGAAGGGTGATGCAGTCGTCGTCCACAATGAGGACATTGATAAGAGTACGGAAGCGACAGAGTTCGAGTATTTAACGGAAAATGAAATATACCGAAATCTTTAAGGTAAAAGTAGGTTAACTCTGGCAGCGTTCTGTTGTGCTCCTGGTCGAGCGTGTATACATTAATGCCGCCCCCTCCACAATAAAACGGAGGTGTTTTGAATGGTCTGCAGTACACTATGATTTCTCCTTATCAGTGTATTCTAAATATGGTATATGGTTAATATAGACAACAAAACATTAATACATCAGATCTGACCATGTATCATCACGACCATCCAGATATGGGTGGTGAGGGTTTAGCTAATCATAATGACAACCGGCTGAAAGCTTATAAGATGTTTATCCAATTATTTTCAGCAGTGTAACGCCTTGCTTATCAAAGCCAACCATCCTCCAGTTATCAAATTTGTGCAGTCGATCAACCACCGTAATCTAGCTGGTCAACGACAGGTTAGTTGTTGACGTCGGACGCAAATTTACATGTGTAGGGTCGTTATTGTACTCGCCCTTGAGGGATTTAAATTACTCTGCGATGAAATTCTAGGCCTGCGGAGTTCGGGACAAGTATACAACATCTGATTTTCGGTTCTATAGTATAAAACATGTATCTCCACTTTGTTGGAAATGTAGGAGGATTTTGTGATGGTGGGACGTTCAGAGAAATTCGAAGCTGTGTTATGAAATCCAAAGTTATCGTTCATCCAAGGTAACCCTGAAGGCTTGAGTATTGCTTCAAAAGTTATTCCAACCCCACGAACAAAAAACAAGATGCCACTAACATCTATTGATCAACACGTGATAGCAATGAAACAGCCGGCTATAACTTGCAATGTTTGCAAGTGTATGCGGGAGAGTCTCATGCGTGATCGAATGGTTCTTGACGTTCAGAAAGCTACACTGACTAGTGGACGCCCGAATATCAGACAGTTAACACTTTCCCGCTGTGCTGACACTTGCAAAAGCGAAACAGCGGCCAGGCGAATGACGACTGACCTTAACACTGGAAACAGAACAGAGCTCAACACTAGTGGCCGCGCACGTGTGAGATTCGCAATACCTTCCTGCCAGTTTTGCCGCGGCAGATGACAGAAAGAGAAATGCCCGGTGTTTAGAAAAACCTGTATGAATTGTCAATCACATATACGGCCTTCCGTCAATCACCTGCAAATCTTGCAAGTTCTCTCCAGCCCCTTCATTATTGTTACATATTGTTCGATACATTCCCCTTGATGAAGGTTCCTCCGAAAAGAAGGAAACGTTCAAAAGTTCTGTTTGCCTGGTTAATACACTATTCTTCAATCTGTTAATCAGCGTACCTCAGTCGTTTCTTTCTTCGACATCTGCAAAAATCAAATTCATCAAGATCTCTCTGTCTCCGTCTTCAACGCAATATCGGATCATCACCAACTGATAGTTATTTGCTTCTCCAAACAAACTCCCCAACACAGCAGTCATTAAACATCTATATCCACACCCGGCGTTCTTCTGGCAACCGGCTGCTTTCCTTCACGCTCAACGTCTCAGGCAGAAAGGTTGCAATGACACCGGATGAATTGCATTGGAATCTGCAGGCGGGCTCGCTTTTGCCATTTGACACCACATCGCTTACACAGCTACCAAATCGAAAACACAGCAGTAGTGGTCTGAGAGGCACTAAGCCGACTCAGTTTACTAGACAAAAATACAATCTTTTAGGGGAACAATAGTGGTTAGGATGTCTACTAGGCGACGACAGTTATGAGTTTCATTGGGCCAGTTCGTCGTTGCTTTCCCCTGCCCTGCCTCGAGCAAGTTGGTTGTTTGAATCTCCCACGTATTCAAATAGCTTGTTCTAATCACCTTTGATTACAAACGAAGTTGATTTGTGTAATCTTCATATTCATGTTTGTCTACTTAACCCTTTAAGCTATTATTTCCGCGTTATAGAACCTCACCTTATTGTTTTAAATTATTTACATGTCCGTGTATGATTGGAACGTAAGAAATGCTATTCCGGAGAACATCACATGATTTTCATCTTCTCATTGTCTTATTCAAATATGATGTTATCGCTGATCGCTGGTTTTACTGTTTGGCGCCGATCGAACATAATTCCCTCTACAGCAGCTTGTGTGTAAGCTCCGGAAAAAACTTGCGTGAAGTGTCAAACGAAACAGCGCAGGTCACTACCCCTCAAAGTGATCATTCAAGAGTCCGGAGTTTAACATTTGAAGAATGGTGTTCAAGATGCATCTGAATCGAGAGGGAGTTATACCGAATTTCTTACCGAAAATCAAAGAGGGCGGTGTCAGTTAGATTTTGGCGCATCAGTCAGTGTTATACAAGTGAGTTATCTTCAAACATCCAGCCTGAAGTCGTCCGATACGCAACTATGAGCACGGAATAGGGCAAAAACGTGAGTGTTAGGGAGATCAGGTACTTCGATCAGCAATCCGAAGAATGACGTTTTACAAGACTGGGTTCTTCGTTGCAGAAAGGGATCCATCACCGATCCTCGGTTTGTATGCCATTCAGACAATAGACTTTAAGATTTCCTGTCTTGAGAGTTTACTTCGTGCTAGAGGTATCTCAGTTGTTCGATCAATACTCTCATTTGCTTGATTTCGTTTTCAGTTGTATGCGTCGTACTGTTAATTGCTCTATAACCAAGAATGCCTTACCTGTTGCGTTACCCAGGATGGGGGTTCCGTTGGCCATCCGTTAAAAATTCAAGGACAAGTCGAACAATTTAGTTTGAGCTGATCTACTGGTTGACTCCATCTATAAGAAATAACTGGAAACTTTAGTGGTATTTGGGCACGTCTTGACCCCAGGCCACTGGATGCTATACTTCGTAGGGCACAAATCAGGCTGCTTAATCTGGACGACGTTTTGGCTTAACTGAACCAAACCTGTCTCTCACGAAAGTTCACTTGTCTTCTGCTCACTGGCAGTTGGTGTTAGATGGAGAATCAAGTTATCTGACTACAAAAGGTACTCCTTTTGGGCGTTTTCGGTGGCTGGGTTTATCTTTTTGATTAAAGATGTAGGGCGAAATTTTTCCGAAACGTCTAAATCAGGCACTTGACGAAACTAAATAAACGACTCGTATTGTTCAGGATGTGCTGATATGGAGAAGAACGAGTGCGGAACATTACCAGAATCTTGAGGCTTTTCTACAACTGCACGTGTTGTAAGAAACAGCGCCATCACGCGATAAGATAGTGTCAAGGCAACAGAACTGACACTTCATGGCCACCTGTTTGGGTGATTAAAGCCAAAAATAGGTGACCTGCGTTTCAGATTATGTTTTTTAAGTCCAGAGCAGTTTTGTATCTCCAACAGAGATATGTGTTATAAGTCTCACACATATTAGCTCCCGAGCAGGTTATGAGCTGCACCACATATTCATTTTGGAACTGCTGTTTTGATATTAGGTTAATAACCCAGTAATTCTGCTTCTCGGTAAATGCCCACACTGTCCGCAAGGAACTTCCGATTCGACTGAGTCTGGGGTAACCGGCACAACTAAATCAAAGATGAATTATTACCTGTGAACTGCGAAGTATCAGATGTCCTATGAGTGTACGTGATAATGCTAGTAATCACTGTGGCTGTGACTAACTGTCAATCACATTTGTCCGCAAAATCGACCAGGCCCATTGAGGTAATTAAGTTCGTTCTACAGGCCTGTGTGTTTAAGGTGATCGAACGCAACGTTGACATCACTATCCATTATTGTGTACTCGTATAAGGTAATACCTACAGCTGGAAAGAAAGTGGTGTTTATAAAACTCCCCTTCAAGGGGAATACTTTAGCAGGCCAGTTTAACCGCTGCATGTATCGGTCACTTAGACTCATCTTTCCAGCGGCAACCTTAAGGAGTTGGTTCAGAACAATGCCGATGTTAAGATTGAGCCTGAAAGACAAGCTACCAGTCCACGATCAGTCAATGCTCGTGTATTCATTTTCATACCTCAGTTGTACTGCAGAATATGTTGGTCGTACGACTAGGCGCTTGTCAGAAAGGATGAAGGAACGTCATCTAGCCTGGATTGGAACCGGTTGTCGTAAATCAACAACCAGCACCATTGTTGCACATCTAGCTGACACCAGCTGTCGCATAGACAACAACAAAGCAGAGTTGCCAACACAACCAAAAACAGCCCGTCAGCGCATTTTGGCCACCGCCGAATCGATTGCTATTTGATTACGCTTCCATCTTATGTAGAGAAATACGATTTCATGCTGGCTTATTCACAAAGTTATTACATGCTCGTTCCGCATTCACCTATTTTAATCCGATAAATAATTTCATCCTCGGATACCTTACTCTTTCAAGTACTGGAGTGGAAGTACAACCTGACCGTCTTCTCAAGTAGGGTAGAATAACTGGGAAAATCCTTTCTAAGATAATCGCACTCAGCCTAGTTAAGCATGTATTCATTTCTTTGAAAAATAGTACGGTTTATTTTTTCCCCCATTCATCGAATGAGAACATTTGTATTCTTAGTTTAGCTTTTTGGATTGACCACGCCTATCTGATGTAGTTGTGTACTCTTCAGAAACTGAATAGGAAACTTAGTGGTTTATAAACTGACAATACTAACAATTTTACAACGCAGTATACTCTCGTGCATATCTACTTTTTAATTCGGATCATTGTTTACGCTTAAATTAATTAGGGCTAAACCAGTCGTTTTTACCTGACAGAAAAATGGCTACATAATAATTCTGCTGCCCCGAAGCACTAATGTGATTATGTGAACAAAATCAAGAAAAATAGCCAAACGTCTACATATAGTCTCTTCGTACGAAAAATGAGTCGAATTCAAAAAGTGATATAAATGGTTTTAAGGTAGTAAAGTTTATCTTCACCTTCAACTGATACTTAGACGTTAGATCCGTCATCATCATCATTGAATTCTAGGAGTGAGTCCATTCAGATTAAGAGATATATAGAGTGACAGAAAGTTGCGAACTCTGTAAATGTTGGTCAGTTTTAATGTACCACAATTGTTAAAGTGCGCCAAATGTGAAAGTTATCAGAATTTTTAATATTACCAACATATAATCACAGCTCACTAGATTGACTTAACTTTTTGTAACCTCATTTCAGATAGCTTGGCGGTATAAATGTGATCAAAATAGTTTTGTACACAACCTTAGCTAAATTCGTCCTTTCTGTACATTTTGTGGGCATGTACGGAATAACATTCAAGCACATCCAGGTCGCATGGACTATTGTGGTAATTTGTTTTGTGGTTATAAGATGTCCTCATGAACTAATCGGACTCAACTAGGTGATTATGTGTAGTGTTCGCCTTTGAGCTGCTTATTAAAATAGGTTGTGCTAAATTATTACACTTATTCATACGAAGTTAGTTAAAATACACTAGACAGGCAAATATGTCTTTTACATTTTAAACATGTCGGAAATACAGAAATACTGGGGAGAGGAAAGTTATTTATAGTAAGATAGTAGGTAAAGATATAAAACTATTAATTAAAACCTTTCATATCACAAAGCTTTATAGAGCATCTCGGGTTCCGGACATCCATACGACGGAGTTCAACTTTAAAATGGATGTATTCATATGGATGTACCGTTCCTAAAAAACGCTATTTTGTGAAGATTTACAAGTAGCAGATATATGGAGTACAAAATCTACTTTTATGAGACACAGTTGTTTTTTTATAATGCACGAATGCAACAGTTAGCGTTGATACATTTGTTTTACTATGACTAGAATAGAACAGTTTCCTTTCTAAATCGAAAAGCGCTCACGGTTTATTGTAGTCTTCGAATAGATTTTCCGGTCAACGGCTAAAAGTAGCAACGCCTAAAGTTACTCTTGCTCCAGTTAGGGCTCGCCATCAACGAGTGATTTTTGTTCAGAAATCAACATCTTTCAGCACCACTCATTAATGGTTAGAAATCTAAGAGAAATCAGAAGTTTCTGGCTGACCCACAAGTTCCAATTAATCGATTGTCCGTTGTAGTTAACAGGCAATAACCCTGTCTCCTATGGAGGCAGTCAATCAATCCAGTCATTGTTGACAATTCAAAGTGGTGAAGAGTTTAGGTAAGATAATTTTACAATACCCAATATAAGATCACTAGCACAGTATTCAACAATGTTGCCTGATAAAAATCTGATCATAATTCTAGTTCCAATTCTCGCAGGGAATTACACCGTCGTTGAATTTCAACAAGAGCATATATTTTGGAAAGCGAATGTTCGGATGACCTGCCGAACTAGAAAACTTAAACCCCTAACCACTGATGACATCAGTTTGTTTGTTGATGAGACTTTTGCAACATAAATGTCAAGTTCAGTGAACAAGCGAATGTCTAGAAGGTAAATGGAAACGCAAGAACAGCTGCCAGACACATGTGCTGTTTAGCTGGTGCGAACCGAATCCCTCAATAATCATTCACATCTCTTTTAATTGTTTTTATATGTTGATTTGCCTCCATAAAAGAAACTAGTATCTCGTGAAAATCCGATAAATTGACCCCTATCTAGTATGTTATTGTTCAATAATGTGCAATTTGGGAACCGAACTATTCCAGCAAGTGTTTCACTTATTCGTTAGTGGAATACTTTTAAGGTCGACTGTTTAAAGGTGTTCGAAGTTTCTGTCAATGAACAGCCAAGTGAAATGTGCCTGGTTCAAATCCTCAAAAGCTATGCTTGTAATTTGTTTCGTAACAGACTACTGAGCCATGTGATACGGTAATGTGGCTGGTTTACATTAGTAGTGTACAATCCATAATCTTCAACTTAAGCATTTAGGTATTTTTCAGAATAGATTTTCTGATGCTGAAATATAGTCAATCGTCATTTACTTATAAAAATCTGCTGCAGGGAATGAATCAATATAAATTCGTTAACACTCACGTCAGTTGGAGTATAACCAGTTACTGTAATTCCTCCTAAAGTGCCTTGTAACCTTCTGATTACCTTGGATGTCCCACATGTGCAACGACAGGTACATTTTGCAGTATTATCGCGTTCCATTTTGACTTTTGTTGTGTATGTAATCCCAGGTTAGTGAAGTTCACGTTACTAAAAATAAGTACTGTGGAGAGAGTAGCATTGTATTGTGCTATGCTCAAACAGACATACTGAACAGTAACTTAGTCCAAATGTCAAAAATCAATAAAATTCATATTTACTTCTGATTGGGTTTTCCCATTGCTCCTTACAAGAGTTCCGGTTGGTTAGTTTATTTGTGAGCGTTCCACCCCGTTTTACGGATACAACCACTTTTATGATTGGTCGAAACTGATATGCGCAATCCTGGCAATTTTTATCTTCATAATTGTCATTTAAAGAAGTGAGGGCACGTCGTCAAGGAAATATGACTTAAAACGTTGTTTGGAAGCACATCACTTGAGCTAAAATTTGAGCTGCAAAAATCTTTCGAATTTATTTTTGCTGTCAGATATCTGACAGTCATAAAAATTTCCACTGACAGAAACGGTTGCACCAAGAATGTTAAGCGATTTCAGTGCTAACTTAAGTTAGGTGGCATGTTATGGTATTTTGGAAGAATGTGTAATCTAAAACAGTGTTTTAATATCAGAGCTGCAAATCATTTGCTTGTGTTGTTGCAAACGTTTCATCTTACAAATATATGACTTACTGAATATTATCATTACTGTGTTGCTTAACCGAGTGAGGTATCACTACACAGTTGAATAGAAAGCACACTTTCGAAATGCTATCGTCTTCATTGATATGCCAACAGCTGTGAAACTTGATCCATGTTTACGAATTTTCGTGAAATCTATTGTCCTGTTGCCATCGGTACCAATGGGATGAATAGCTGTCCGAAGCGTTTTTTTGGTTTACTTGAAGAGGTTGCTAATACAAAAGTAAGCTTAGCCACAGCAGTTCACATAAGCTCATTTTGTTCCAGATCATTAAATCACCACATGGAACACTTTTAACGGGTCAAGGCAACGTCATGAGTAGACTGTGTGGTAATCAGCATGATAAAAATTTAAGTAATACCCATTTTAATAAGCTGAACAGAATATCAGCGGAACCAAAAATTGTATGCACGTGTATGCCATAATGAAGCGAAATACTCACTCAAGATTAGGATCAGCGCAGTTTAAACTGGAATACAAATTATGCCAGGGAGAAGCAATTAGAATTGCCCCTTGCGCCTGTCACTTATTTGAACGTGAGGTTGCATATATCACACCATATAATGGACGGTTGATAGTGGCTTTCACAATAGTGCTTGCAACCATTCAGTTTTATCTAATTGTACATTTTTACTAGTAAATTAATATCGTGAAAGCCGCCAGTTTCATCACTGCTTTTTCAACCAACTTTGAACCAGTGCTCGTTAACAAAAATGTGGCCACCCAAAACTTCATTAAACTAATTTGGTATTCGTTGCGACAGATTCCGTTATTTTTATGGGGTATACAGGCCTGAACCTGAAAGCATGGAAACACACGGCATTGGTTTGTTAGGTGTAACAAATGATGCACGTTTATTTATGAACAGTGTGTGAGGAGAGTTACACGTCAAAAGTTAGTGAGAAAACCACGTTGATTATTTGGGTCTTGGCCCAAATTGCGTTTTAGTTATTCTTCTAGGAACGCTGGTTTTCCTAAGTTTTGTCGATGTAGTTTTCAATACAAGTCTAGATGAGCCAACAATTTATTCATACAGATGTTATCTTGAATTGTCCCGAAGCACTACAACGCTTCTGACGCGGTCAATCGGTAGCGGAATAAAAAATGCTATATCCAATCGACCTCGGGTGTTTCACCGTCAATTTGTCCCAGTTGTTGAGATAAAACAGTATGCGCTTTTAAAATGTTCGATTTTGTCGTCTAACTTAAAGTCTAAGAAGATTGTCTTTCTTTTAGGCTGCTGGCGGTCGTATTAAATTAACACAGTACAGATTACATACTAATCAGCTCTCTTAATTACAAAGAAAGTTTTCTATAAATAAAAGATGCAGTTTGAGAATGCTTTTAATAAAAATATATCTTGAAAAATCCAGGAAGTTGTGTCCTTTTATATCCAATAATAAGCGATTGTCTAATTCTCACTCAGTTCTCTACCGAATTCTGTACTATTTGGGTAACACAAACGGTCTGAACTTAGTTAATAAAATAATTGGCATTAATTTGATAAGCGGTCCATTATTTTTACACAATGAAAATTTCTTCACAGCAGAGAAGTTTACATCAGTTTTCTGTTAGAAAGTATTCAGCGTTTCAAGAGGCTATATTTTCAACATCATATTGCAGTTATGAAATGAACAAAAAATAATTATTTTAAAAAATTGACAAATATGAAACGTGGAGGTATGGAGCGATGACCTGCCGTTCGCGATTCTTATGTTGGAAACGAGCCTACTCTCATAGTTTTAGCATATGCCTTTCATATGTGGCATGGGTTACTCAGTACAGCTTGTTTAAAACGGAATGTTGTTAAAGTTATTTTTGATGAATGTTTCGCAACAGAACTTCCGTTGTGTATCGTGTACCGTTAAGAAAAATTCATCTTAGAACAACTGGTAGTAAAATTTAAAGGCTCCACTCAACAACTTTTCCAAGAAGAAGCACATTTCTTGGCCTTAGTGATACCTAAAGACTACTGCAAATGAGCGTATATGAGAGCGTTCTGTTGTCTTCTTATCCTTTGTATACCTGTACATAACATTCATCAAGAGTTATCAGTATGGTCAGTATTTGTCTAAACGCGATTAATTAGATAATCCTTTCACTCGGAACAATTGAAGAGTAAAGTAAATTGTACCACCCAAAACTGTTAACGCCTAGCGAATTTTCATGTCATTTTATTTATCCAAAGTTGACTGGTGCTTTCGAACGAATCTATCTGAATACGAGCATGAAACCACAACACAAGATATAATTGTGTTGTTGGTGCAGGATGATTAACTGTTATCTGTTAAAGAGAAAAACTGATGAGCCATCCACTCTGTGTTATCTGATTACAATAATTGGCAACTTTAAGAACAACATGGGATTATCTTCCCACGGACTACACTGAATAGAAAAACTTTGTAAGAGTGTGTTTTATGATTTTCATGCACTGTACAGCTTACATTCTCTTTTGAGTAAGCTGGTGATGGTATTAAACGTACGCATTATCTGGATAATCGAATTGTGGAATCGATTTTATTGGACCGTTCTCACATGAGTGTTGCTTATGTTGGCCAGTTTTATTTGTGTTCAGAGAATGGGGAATGTTCACCACTGAAAAGTATGTTAGAAAAGTTGTTTATTAGACTGGCAGTCTAGTTTGCACATTCCACAGTAATCGGCATATGTGTAACATGCTAATTCACCATTTTAATAAGGCTAATCAAACATTGGTTTGATGCTGCATACAACAATCTTATGACTTTTCGTGCAAGCAGCCCCATTTTATTCTCTGAATGATGCCCACTGTGTTTTTTTGATTACTGCTGAACACAAGCTTGCACCACAAAAGGAAGTCTTAAAAACATCACCATAGCACGGCTTACTAGAAACAATTGTTGAAGTAATGGAGTAAACTCGTTTTCATTGTTCACAACTGCCCAACTGGTTACTTCCTATGAATAGCAAAAAAATCGTAGCAAAAGAACAAAAAGTGTTGGAGACATTTTGTTAACCTTCCTTGGACCTATATAGGTTGGACGAGCTACGTGGTTTATGAAACGGTCATCCTTTTGAAAGAACTGATAAAATCCGTGTTTGTTAGTCATCCAGATTAATGGAAGCCCTGGTAGCAACCGGGAACCTGGTATTCCGTAAGCCTGCTAAAGATACGCCAATTTATGCTCCATGATATATAGCAGCTTATTATTACTATACGTATAACTTCCAACGCTGTTGCTGTATCAAACCATGACTAATAAACCGACCCCAGGATCTAATACACCGGAAACACTGAAGACAACTTAGGAGCCATAAAGTAAATCAAATTTGGACACATCGTAGATTCCATCGTCGGCTAAATTTGCTGAACGTAAACTTGCATGTGAATGCCATTCTACAGGTGAAGTAAACTTCATTAAGAACCTGTGCACAATGAATTTGTGGGATTTGACAGCAACGTTCTCAATATGATCAAGTGAACAAGTTTATAACTTACATGAACGAAAATAAACTTACCTGAACTGTCATACCCGAATGAATTGCATAAAAACTGTTATAGCACGTTAAGAATGGCTACTGTGTACTCGCTCTGAACGTTGGAGCGTGTTTTCATTATTGTGGAAGTTGTGGTTGGGCTCAATGGCTTCATGAAAATGTTCAGATGAGCGTATATTCTTTTTGTATAATAGTTCTCTTGAACTCCTTCTTCTGTGAGTGCACACACACAGTCGTTGGTTGAACTGTACATGAACTTCAGATATGCACCATCGGTAGGTTCTTACATAGATAAAACTGGAGTGTGATGCTTTACCCAAAACAGAGTTTTTTAAAAATCCTACGGAAACACAAAAGCTATGATCAGTTGTGAGTTATACTTAATTCATATTCACGAAAATCACCTGGAATTTTTTAATACAATCACGCCAGTTAACATTTATTCAATTTGCTTAACACCGGGTACACATCCATCATGTGCTCACAATCCTGACGGTTAGATTCCTGTTCAACCTAGCTGTTTTTCTGTTTGTTCACCTATGTCTGCAAAGTCACATTTCTAGGTTGAGCGGGTTGTTCGTTGGGAAATCTCTCTCAAAATCATTTTTAAAAATGATAAAATCAACAGGTTAATTCAGCTGACAACTATCGCGTTCTACTCAACTGATTCATAGTGTCCTTGTTCGTTTTACATTTACCTCGGAGCAGAACATTTCATAATTACAACATGCAAAAGAAAACAAAAACTCTTGACGTTGTATATCCGTTACGTAGCCAAGAACGAACAACCTGTACTTCATGAAAAATCATCTCGTTTGTTCCCAGTTACTGAAATATCTAGGAGATTTTTGGATGTCAGTTTCTTTCCAATCAGCTTTCACTTTGCTTTCCGTGTGTTCACTGTTTGATAGTTGATACGTGAGTAGCCACACTGACTTTCTATCTTCGACCTCAGGTAAACATTCCGCCAGAAGAGGGATGCCACAAAATATATGATACACTTGCATTGTCCAAACTACAAGATTGAGTTACAGAATATTCTACAAATTCTCTATTGTCAAGCAAGTTCAAGTCAACAGTACTAATGGTGTCAAGTGTTCTTCTTAAGAAACACGTTCGCCACTCAGCTGACCGGAAGGTAAGAATGACAAACTAGAGTAGAAAGCAAGGGATGTCTGTCGTTCTATTACATCTCAAATACTTTTCCTCGCGTTCACCGCCAAATTATTGAAAGCATTTTAAAGGATACAGTTGAAAGACGGTAGAAGCAAAGACTTTCTTGGATTTTGTAGACTTCTATGGGTTTCACAGTGACCTTTTCCTTAATGTGATAGTAAAACATCCCAACTATTCACAAATCTTGCCGGCACAATAAATTGATTGTCCTGAAAGTAATAACGTTATGACCTAAAATTTAAACTGGTGGAGTAACAAACAAACATCACGTAATTTGTGAAAAACACCGTGTTCAGGTTGCTCACGCTCTAATTGCACCCTGCCATTCTTTTACATAAGTATAATTAGTATAAGACGAAATTAATTATACCATTTTTTTTCTATGATCCGGTTGAACAAGATTTGTTTTTGCGGTACAGCAGCCCGCTGTCAGAAACATTACCACTATTTTGGTTGCTTTTCGATTGCAATTTTTGGTCATTTTTGTGAATTGCTTACCCACGCGTGAAAAAAATGGTTGAGTAGGTGTGTCGACATTCCAAGTTCTGTTGCTTCACCGTCGTCACACCGAAAGTTTCTGAAGTGAATTGTTTTTTTGTAAAAAAAGAACTACGATTCTCAAAATAAACGGTCGTAATATTTATGATGTTCAATTCAATTGTATCGAATAATTTGCGTCTCTGAAAATTAACCATTAAATTTTCAGATATATTAGGTAGTTCTGCATTGCAACTTCACCATATTCATATATGTGTATGAAGTACTACACTCGATTTTATGAATTTTCGGGAGTAACATCAAAATTTTGATGAAAAACCTGAATACTGAGCGAAATGTATTTAAGAAACCTTCCACGAATTCACTAAGCTCACTATAATTACAGTGCTCTGTCTTATGACCCTAAACTTGGTGAATAGTATATTCAGGATTGTGCTTTTAAGGCCCTAGTTCAAATAGTCCCCATAAATTCAACAAAACGCATTGGTTGGCGTGTCTCAACTCACCACTGATGTCCGCCAGCTTACAAAAACACTTATCTAGAAGCTTACAATCACACAGTTAGTCAAGTCATTACGCCATTTGTTTGGTTAGACTTTCCGGGGCTGTTGTTTGAAACTCCAACACTTCAGTTGGTAACCCCGACTGAAATGTGATCAATAGTTTTCTCCAATCAGGGGATCTTATTATGGTCTACTTACAATTTATAAGGAATAAATCCAATGGTCGGTTGCAATTTATTTATCTACTGTGCCTCATGCCATGCGTTTTTTCCGCCATCTACAGTGTCTTTCAAGAGATTCGTTCACTCGCTTCAATGCGCACGAACCTCGTCTTTTAAGACGACGTAATTTGCAATCGTACTAATGACATTTTAAAGTTAACACCTCGAACTAAAAAACAATATGCCCAGGATGATGTTAGTAGTCATGTGTTTTGGTCATCTTCGAAAACACCAAAACAAATCTTTTAACTATCAGCCTGGTAGAGTTCATGCTGACAAAATCCGGTCTGTAGTCAACGTGGGAATGGTCATATTGTTCCACATCAAAAGGTTTTTCACACTTGATGTAGTACTTTACAGTTAGATGAACCACCGTTATGCATTCTTCCAACGTTATTTGCCAAAATTTGCTTGAGGACATCACTTCTCAAAGTTTCACTTCAATTGTTTGGCTTTCAACGTCACGTGATAAGCTATTACAAACAAATTTCACTCACATTTACATTCTCATTCTGCTTGTATTTTCGTCTCAGGGCGTTCTGTAATCTCCTTTGTAAACACTTCACGTTTGCAGGCCTTTGTGTATTTGCAGTGGTATATCACCATCCAACCTTCTCTAATCCTTCTTTTTTGAAAACTTAATACTTCTTGGAAAAATCTCTTTTGAGTATTCATATATATTGCACAGTGTGTGGTCATTTATTTGCCGCAAGCTCTTATTTTGATAGCTATTTTCAGAACTATCTGCAGAGAGAAATATGGTGATCGAGTGATCGAGGACATAAATTAAAGCACATATACAGTTGACCAAAACTTCTGGATTTAGGCAAGCTTTATTTTGAACAAGAACGTTAGGCGTTTCTTGTTTTTCTGACAACTTCGCGATTCATAAAGGGTTATTCTCGATAAACCAAATGCTCACTTAAAAAACTTATTGCGTTTTATTCATTCGTTTTCTTTTTATATGTTTGGAAAGGTTTAGGTGTACCCTAATGGCAGTTAACCATGTACCTTTTCATGGCCTGAAATCGTTTACCCGACACCATTAACTTCTCTTGAGTGGATTGAATATCCAGTTGGGAAACCTTCAGAAACGTGGTTTAATGATGAGTTACATCACAATTCGATGACGACCAAACATACAGTGATAGAAAATGAATTTGAAACAGTCATTGCAAACAGTTGCTATTTGTTTTGAACAGAAGTTACTATATAATCCATATGTCGTCACGCAATATCGACAGAAAACGTGGCTAAGTTCGTACAAAGGAGAAAATATAAACACGTAATACTCTGGTTTAAGTTCAGTGAATGCATCCGGCTTAGCCATAAAAAATAGGAGTTTCAGTGCCTCCTTATTAGACTGAATACAACACAATTATGTGGGCATGTCGAGGGTAGTGCACCAGTGAAGTAGGGAATTGTAATCATTACCGTCAATGTAGTCAGAAGGCTTAGTTACGTATTATCGCTCACGTACGTTGTAAACAATGGTGAAGACATCATCATGCCTACCTAACAGATCTACCTGAAGTAAATATTTTTGTCTTTGGATGATTAAACGACTTGACCAGACGTTTGTTGATCATAACGAGGTTGGGTAAGAGCGGATTCTAGTGGCCTCTACAAAGGCTGATAAAACATCTTTAAACCATTTTGGCCAAGCTCAATACACTCAATAAATCGACTTAAACAAATCAGCCGAGCCTATCAGAGGGTTTGATTTGACCAAGCGCGTAGCGACCAACGATAACCAATCTTCCGTCGATTCTCGAGCTAGCCAAACCAGATGGTCTTCCCAGATGTGTCCAGATAATCGCCATGTTATGCGATTAATGTAACCTATTTCATAACAACAAACAAAACGGTATACACAAAAAGAAGCCGCAAGTACAGCCAATAAATATTACGGCTGGTGACGCGAAATTGACATGAAGATACATTGAACATGTAAGTGAACTGCGAAATAGGTTTTAAAACAGTTGGTCTACTCTATAAATTTGAACGAAGAAGTTCGAAGACGGACAGTGGTAGATGCTAGTATTTCGTATTGCCTCTTCAGTACCAAATAACGATAACTAGGAACATATATATGACACTATCAAGGTGGGGTTGAAGAAATAAAATAGCAAATTAGGTGGAGAACAACAACGCAAAACTATTAGGACCATGGAACACTAGGGCTTACATATAATTGTTTTTGTACACACATGTGAAGAACTGCCACCCTCGAATGGTAGTTCAATGTAGTCCACCTTCTTCTCAACCGTGGAAACCCTGTTTACTGCTACACGTTGCTAGCTGAGTCAGTTGATAAACCACAGCGGATATCCATTGCCCAAAAACGTGGATGTCAGCAGTCGAAGTTCATAAGGTGAACAATCTGATAAACAAGTGCGTCCGGCACACATAAACAACGTTCTGACCGATGCTCGCTTGTTCTTCATTGGTGTAGGGCTTGTAAAGTGGGTGTACTGACCAGTTCAAGTGGGCTTTCGATACACATTTCTTTCAACTGATCCATCATCTTTGCGACCGATGAGGTTGTATAAAAACGGTAGGCATCCGTTCATTTCCACCACACAGGCGACTGTTAGATTATCATGGCATACGTTGAGCCGGTTCACCATCTCATCGATCGTTTACGAAGGTTGCGCAAACTTGAGAATGCCATCCATATGACGTTTGTACAGCAGCAGCGACGGAATATCTTCAGCCATTCGCCTTTCTACCATCAGCATGAAAACGTTCGCTAGCATCGGTCCTATATTGAGCTACCATTTGAAGGTAACATTTCTTCACTTCGAACAACAACATGCCTCGTCGCCATCATTAAGCGAACATACAATGCAGCAGAAATCGTAGTCGTTGAACAAACTCGTAAACTACCTTTACTTTCATTAAAGGGACAGCAACCTATTGGCGCCAACTCACACTCTATCAATTTGTGTGTTACTGCGGCGAAAGTTACTTCGGCAGAACCTATAGGTGATTGAAGTCTGGACTGAAGAAACATCTGCTGAAATGGGTTCAGGATGTGACTGCATGGTCCACTTCCTTCGTCCCGAGATCACACAAACTTCCGGCCTCGTCTATCGTCAGACACATGTTGGCCGTGGTCACCGGATTAATCCCGAATCAACATTCAGGATTATAATGCACCACGCTAATCCGCGTTTCATGCGTTTTGCTGAGGAGGTCACGATTAGCCGTTTCAAGCCAGTATTGTGTATACAAAACAATTGTACGTAAGCCTTCGACCCTCATGGACCTAATAGTTCTGCATTGTTGTTCTCCCCCTAATTTGCTATTTTATTTCTTCACCCCCACCTTGATAGCATCACAAATATGTTCCTGGTTATTGTTATTTCGTAATGAAATAGGTTTCATTATTTACTACGTTTTCTTCTGGTTATACTCCCATATCATTATCACATATGAACGGTAACAAAATAAGGGTTTTTGCCTATAGTTTGCAGTGTATCAATGTCTATGATAATTGGCACGTGCTTACAAATCATATGTTCTGAATCGACAATTTCAAGGCGTGTGTTAAATGTAAATTGTTCTTCCTCTTCTATAGTACAATAAAACAAATTTTCACGCTCTATCTAGTAGACATTGGACAAAATTCTTTTGCTTTAAAAGTACAGCGCTACCCAAATCAATACATCGCCGCAAACAAATTCTTTTGGGATATTAGTTACGTTGTATCGTGCTATTTTCACGACGTGATATGCACACGTTTAAGGAAGCTTTACCCGCAAACGATTCAGGTTCTAGGGTGGAGCAAATATTTTCGTGGGCACAGATGAAATGCCAAAGAGACATTAACTTAACGTTCATATAAAACGAATGACTTTTGTCGTCAGGTAATGAACTATTTTCAAGCTTTTCATTGAGAATGTCCTCTAGTGGAGGGTCTAGCAATGACCAAAGTTTTACTCGTTCATTTGATTGGCGTAAGTTAGTGAAAAATGTGAACTGAACATCATGTATGCAGGGACAGAATGGCTGCTTTCCCCGATCTGTTGATAGTCCTACATTGATGCCATTGCTCCCGGTGTACCAGTTGATAAATTTCAGTGCATGTCTTATCGAAATAGGTATAACAAGGAATGTAATGTAATGAAAAACCCAACAATTTCCGGTCACGTTCTTTTGTTTCAATGACTTGATAGGCTCAAAAGGATCTCAAAATTTGTGAGTCGCTAATTTCTTTCCAGCTGGTTATAATGCCTTGGCTGCTCATTTTGCACAAATCTAAAATCGATCATAGCAGTACTTCGTTTTCTGTGCACCTTGAGGACATAATTTCTGTTACGGTTGACTGCGGTGGTTAACCTATGCGATGTAACTTTGACTGCCAAACGAACTACGTCCAGAGAATTATAACTTCCCTTGCCCTGATTCATCAGAACGGTAAGATTGTTGGTGCTCGTAACATTTCAATCTATCTGGCTACCTCTTTACAAAAGTCCAAGCAAACAGCTGTCAAGTTTATAAGAGATCGGAGATTTCGACCTGTCTAAGGAGTCCTAATCGCAGGGTTATCGATTGGAGTTAACAGACAGTAACTGTGTCTCCTCTCGAGGCGATCGGGCAACCTGATCATTACTCACAAGCGAAAGTGATTGAGTGTTCACATATGATAATTCGGTCGTGCCCAATGTGAGGTCAATGGCACAGTGGTAAACACGGTTGCCTCATGAACAGCGTGTCCGTGGTTCAAGTCCCGGCTGCAGTGGCGATGATATGCCCTACTGACGAGCTCTAATGATAGCGAACCTCGAGTCTAGTGCTTCTTTTCGAAAGGGGCCGACTCGAAAGTCCATGAGAATGTAACAGCCCCGATCAATTGTGGGTGATGTTCAATTTGAAAGTTTAGAAGTCTCACGAAGAAAGTCTCCCTGAAACACAACTACTTGTATTTTAATAACCTCCACATATCTGTATTCATTGCCTAAAGTCGTTGCTCCGCTGGAACTTTGGTTGTGAATTGCATTAGAAGACAGGCGATTGCATCTTGTAATCTTAATAAATTACGACACTGGAAATGTATATCAGTGAATACACAAAGAATGCAACATTCATCTGTGACAGAAATAACACCAAAACAAATGTGAGCTCGAGGCATTCGCCTAGTCACAATTCAGTGGTAATCAGCTCCGTTTGCCTCAACAGCTATAAACTGCCGTTAGGCGTGCATAACATTCACGGGTCTGTGGTGTATCTCTCTGTTACGTTAGAAATAAATTCTATAGAGTTCAGGTGAAATGTATTTAATTGTCTTACTCTAGATGTCATAATTTCGTGTGCAGTTAAAATGGCTATCACAAGTATAGGGTGGTGTCTGTGTGTATGAATGACCGAAGACCTCCTAGAAGGTTAGTCAACCTGGAAACTAGACGTGATATCCAGGGCCTTTAATTAGAGAAAACAAGTTGAAAACAAGTTAAATATGAACTCATTTTTATTCCCTACAAACACCTAGACTTATACTTCCAGATACCTTAAAGACCATATGGGGCGGACAAGAAATGTCGGGTCACTGAAGCAGATAACGATGACTGGTGCTATCTATTTAACTTAAGATGATCACCTGATCTCGTGCATCTTGATCAGTATGTTTTACTCTCAACCACGAAGATACACATCGACCCAACATTCAGCAATACCGGTGTTAACAACAAGTTTACAATGAGAAACAGTCATAATTGTTATCGTGAGGCTTTAGACTGAGTTTTATATGAAAAACCCCGCCAGCAATTGAATCGTGGGCCAAACAGAAACGACTGTAACAAAAGTTTGCTGTCATCATTGACTACTATGGGGCCATCAGGCTTATGAGCTGACTGAACTTTACTGGGTCACGTAAACATCAGTTGTCTTGAGCGCTGACTGTGCGTAGCCCCCAGTCAATATTGCGGTATTGACGCAGAATGACTGGCTAGTGACCAAACCCTATGTGTTTCCCTCCATTTTGCATTTCCGTGTAGTGCAGTAAGTTTGTAGACTGATCGATTCGGAAAGCAGAAACGCAAACATCCTACTGTATGTGGGTTTGTGAAGAACTGGGTCTTTCATTCTTCCACCGTGTATTAACACCAGTAAGTAGCAACCAGTAGTGATTTTGTAGAGCAGGAGGATAGTGAGTTTAGTATGCCTACAGGTGGGCACCTGGTTTGACTGCGCTGATACAAGTGGAAAAGATTGTTCAGATTTCGTGCTGAATAGTTTGGGTAAGCCACTTCCAGAAACATAACCTTAGGAATAGTTTCGTTACGAATTGTGGTCAGTATATATATGTATATATGTAGGAACAATTCTCCATTTTTACTATCTGGTTGAATATAGTTTCAAGATTCATCTATACAGCCTGCATAATGGATTGTATTATACATGTAGCATGAATAATATAATATACCAAGTGGAAAGTTTGTATTATATTATATCAATAAAATTCACATACCAAAGACTTATGTCCCACATTCTGATATGAGAAGTTAAGCATTCATCTGTTACACTATTCTAGGTCATTTATATGCCAAGCCAGAATAAATGTTGTTCGCTTGCTCGTTATTTTTTTGAAAGATGCATTGAATAAGCGGACACTTTCAAACTAGTTTGGAGTTTAATAGACAAACAAATTCCGACGATTCGGGGTTAAACAGCATTCCTTTAAACAGTCCAATTCAAACCAGATGTGTCAAAATACTAAACGGAAAGTGACATGTTTAGAGACCTTTCGGACACCGTCTGAAAACAATCCGGGCATTTTATATAAATATTTTTTCCCATCTTATTCGACCCTGAATGCACAACTCACTCACAACGTTTGTTGAAACCTGCAAGAAACTCGGCATACTTTTAAACAGCTGCGACCCTCAATCACCTATGCTGGTGGTAATGATAAAACGCCTCAAAACAATTGTTTGCTGTGCGAATTAATGGAAGGGACTCAGTACTTCCCTAAAATGTCATTTGTTCCCCTTCTTTTTTCCTCACTCAGTTTATTTAGTTTAATCGTTATTTTACTTTATTTCACCTTTGAGTATTTTAAATCACATCAACCTAGTGTTTTGGTTTAACCTTTGTCATACATCAGGTTCATCTATATAACTGCAAACTATCATCAAATAACCATTAGCTCGTTCAGTGTAAAACTTCCATATCTAAACCGAAAATGATAGTAATGGGACATAGCCAGATCACTGAATCTTATTACTCCGTATTTGTCTATTGTTTGCAGTCCACCAATTATGCGAACATACTGTGTGAATTTTGTTTTGTGACTTAATTATAAACCGGTGAACTTTCTTTACACAAGATAACTTACTCTCCACCGTCAGGCATTTTTGAATTTCCACAACGATTCGTCACAGATTCAGTTACAACCATTTATCTAGACCTAATGTACTGTCATAAACTAAGGTCAATTTTCATCATATGATATTTGTTTCAAACAGCCTTAAACTACTCATTATTTTTGGCACGCTTAATATTTTTACTAGGAAACGTCTCATTCATGGATACCTCCGCACATATGTGACAGTATTTTTTATTAAAACCAGGAAATTAGGCCTGTCAAACTGCTGCGACAAGGTTTGCGTACTGAACTGCAAACAACTTTTTCAAGTCTGTTGTTTATTTTGGGTGTTGCAACTATTTATGATTAGTAACCAGACTTCTCGCAATTGCGTCCTTGACGCTTCAACCTTATGACCGTCAATGTATGTCGTAACTAATTAAGCTTTTGTACGTAATTTATGGGTTGCACTCAAATAGCCAAACATTTTAAAATACCAACTACTAAAATGTGAAATCGAAGCGTGATGGAGAATCTTACGTTGACACGATTCACGTCTTACGTGGAGACTAGTTCCTCTGCCTTATAACCAGGAAGTGAAACCGTAAACAATGAACTTTGAGCGGTCCTCATTGACACACCTGCAGTGACCCCCATCAACTTCTCTCAGTTATACCAACAACAGTGTTGCCAATTTTATGTATATACACGCCCACAGATGTTGACGTACACAGACGTGAGGTCGTACTGGCTTGTGACGCAATGCTTAACACAGTGGCTCTGACGTGATAACATGACTGTTCACACAAACGATCATAACTTACCTGAGTTCCTTCCAACCCAGCGGAAAGAGACCGTCATATCTTTCTTTGTGGATCGAATGTGAATTACAAATCTTTTCCCCTTTCTGCATCACTAAGTAGAATTCCGCCTGATTCCACCTAACGTTTCATTAACACGCCCACGAATTACAGCCCCACATGGTTTGCCCGAATCAACGCCCCATGTGCGTTGAATTTAGTCACCATTTCCCTTACATTCGGTTTACACATATCTTTGATGGCATTTAGATGTTTAGTGATTTTACACGTGTGTTTTACAAGTGGCGTGTAAGAAAACGAGCCTTGTTGGTTGCAAAGACGATGAACCTCTTGTATGTGTACAGCTTAAACATTGTGAAACATAGGGTAGGGGCAGGTGAAACATGAATACCCCCAGTTCTAAGCGGACTAATGTACATCCAGTCTATCAGTTCTTATGTATTTGGGTGTATATGCCAGGAAAATACTTATAGTTTTCTGTTGTACTGATTAACTCAAGCAGAGCGAAACTGCGTGGTAGATCTATGTGTTATTTTCGAATTAACATGAACAAACGGCGATGAAAACAAGGGGAACTGATTTACGGTATTGGAAGGTGAGTAGGTTTAGAGTTCTACCACGTTAAATGAAGGATTTTCTGACATATTTAGTCCGTCTTGCTTTTTCAACTGTAATCCTAGTCCGCGATTGAAACGGTCGTCAAGTCAGATAATCGTAGAAAAATGGTGAAGTGAACGGTAACTCCCGTTAACCTCCAAACTATAACTATCAGTGTACAAGGGACAGCGACCTAAGGAGTGAAGGACGGTTTGATATAAACGTACAATTTTTACTTCATATGCCGAAAACACCAACTGTGCACATATACAATGAAAAAAAGGTGTGAAAGATAACAAACAGTACGAAAAGCAAAGCGCTGCAATAACGGTTGTGTTAAACTCTGTCGTGAATAGGTGTACTGTAGCTTATCAATATTTCACACAGCCGTCGCTAGATCTACTGTAATTAGGGTATAACCTACAACATACGCCACAAAGTACATCTGAAACCGACCATTCTATCCCACTGTTCAGTGCGACATACAAGTTTGCGTAAATTTAGTTACATGCTTGCTGCTTACTAATGTTCCTTCAGTCGAAGAAGATTTTCTTCCGTAATAATTGTGTTTATTTTAGACCACCCCGGCAGGATTTCTCGAGCAGTTCACGTTGGAATCCACCAACGACATTGCCGGGACAGTCGATCCCCCGGATCATTTGGTGGATTCCATACGAGACAGTAAGACGGGTGAGTGACCGAGTCCAAATGTGAAATTTCCGAGCTCCTGGCAAGGCTTCGTAGCTCAGCTGATATAGCGCTTGCCGCGTTAAGGCAGTGTGTTTCTGTCACTGGTTCGAATCCAGCTGAAGCCCTGACTTTTCACAATTGGGTTTCATCTAAATTCATAAATCTGCCACACTACTTATTAGAAACTATATACACGATTTTACGACAGGTCATAACTATGTTTTCAATTTGAGGCGGAGGAATTGACCACCGGTAAATTTTTAGAATTAGCGACAGCAAGAAGGGCGGATGTATCACCAGAATGCGAGAGATGAGGAAGTAAATCAGCAAGCTGTCATTCTGAGTGAATCCCCCCCGGGACAATCGTTCATGCACAGCGTACAACTAGCGGAGCAAAACTTACTTGTTCGAAAAATGTTATCGGCAATTTTAATGATTAACAAATTTTTATTGTGTACATATTCCGGAGGTCGCTGATAAACTGTGCGACTGTGATCCGCAGAAGAAAATAATTCCATTTTATGGACATTACTGAAAGAGTTGATTGTGTCTCGGATCAACCATTGCGCCCGATTTCGTGAAACTATTCAGAAGGGACGATCTTGCTGCCTTCCAAATGTGGCCTATTTTTGTTTCTGATTCTTTGATAACGTCCGTGGTTACGTGTATATGAAGTACTAGGCGGTCAATGGGAAGATTCTTTGAAAGTCATCAGGTTTGTATTTGCCTGGCGATAACGAAAGTTAGCACCTGAGTGATCAAAACATTTGATACATTTTGAGTGAGAAAAAATCGAGGAGTTATTTAAATATCTACTCGGTTCTTTCTACCTTATTCTGAAAACCTACTTATCAAGAAGATTCGATAGCAGTGAGAGTTACATTCTGACTGAATCAGCCAGAATGGATTATTTAAGATCACTCTGCAGAAACGTGGATGTCTACGTGAAGCACATTCACTCAATTTACGAGGTAATTTTATTTTTACTCAAACTAGTTACCATTTTTTGTCAAATGATTTTCTCATTGATCTTCCTAACTATAACAAAGTGTTGTTTGTTAGTTATCCACCTGTGCTGTCTTTTGCCCGCATTTTTCAGAAGACAAGTGACTGTATAAAAAACACAGTTGTACATACTTGTACCGGCTAGTGGTGGGGACTCATCAATAGCATTTTGATGACAGTAGAAATGTTCCCATGATGAGGGAACACTCACTTGGGAACACTCACCGAACAGGTGAGAGTAGCATACAGACAGTTCACATTCGAATTTGTTTTTGCATAGACTGATCATCTAAGGACACCCAGACGAAGAATCGATATAGTAGCTTATGAATTAGGAATAATTTTTCCATAACCGCCAAATCATTGAAGTACCAATCATTCCATCAGAAAGCAGTGACTGGTACAAACTTCTCGAGGCAGATCTTATTCTTCTCACCACTGTGGTGGTTCCAGTTTTGTTTGGTCGAATGAATTGTTTGTGCCGCTATCTACAATTCTAATAGAACGAACAATCCAACCCCACTAAGCCTAGCAGTTCACGTGTGAGTCGTTAAACTTTATTCGGAGTGATGTTCCAGCTGGTCCAAAAAGACATCTGGGCTGTGCAACAGTTTTTCATGAATGTTTTTTTCCAGCTACAGTCAAATTATTTTTGGTCAAACCTTCCCTTTTATTTACTCCAATTCCTCTGTGTGAAAATCCGTTCTGTTTATTTGCCGAGTAATTTGACACTGTTTCACGAAACCTCCTGATATCAACTTTCGCACCATAAATGTGCACCCAATTAACTTTTCATTCTGTGAAAAAAAAGAGAAAAAACATGTGAGTTTTGGAAGGGTAATAAATTATTTCCATCACGCATAGATGCTTCTAGGAGGAATTTTAACAGTTAATTAAGAAATGCTAGATTTAAGTTTGAAGAATTTGTGTGAAAAGTTTAGTAGAGAGGCAAATATGAACTGATGAACGTTCTCAAAAGTTTTGTTTAAGTTACGAGCCTGTTTGTGGGCCATTACTAGTTTTGTTTGGATGCCTAACGTCCTAGTTGATACTTTCGTCCGATATATTCTTTTCTACGGGTGAGTGAGTCCGATTGACCGTAAAGATCCTCGCCCACCTATTCAAAACCGAATATCTGTCACTTTTTGTGTTTTGGTTGTTGCAGCGGAAAATGGAACGTTATAGATGTCTGCCGTTTAATACACAATTTATCAAGAAATAGATGAAAAATCTCAATATCACCTCAGTTCTTAGCATTGTTTACAACTATATTCGAAATAGCCCTTATTACGGACACCAGCCTCTTATCGAAACCCAGAATTAAGCATGATCACTCCCATCCATAATTGATATCTGTACATCTGTTTGAGTCGGTTAATTCTGACCTGCAACACGCACACGCTAAGTCTTGTTTTATTCGTTCAAGAAGCTCACGTATATGTTCTCCGGACTCCCACGGTTCTATGTGGCTGCATCTAGTTTGATAAATAGCCCATTTCATTCCGTTTACATGCAACATTCTATATGTCGTGCACCCTTCGCTGATTCTATTAGTTAACGAAACAACTACGTTTAGGTTATCATAATCAATAGGAATTGGTCACAATCGATAATTATGAGTGATGAATTTGTCAGTCACTTCCGCTTCTGTCAAAGCAGTTAATAGTATTTCCTATTGGCTGTGAGCTCATGAATAAACTTAAGGGAAAGCAAATTTTAATAGTTGTTTTCAGATTATCTGTTGAAATTCGCAACAAACTATTGGTTTTCTCTATACAGTTTTTTTAGATGCAACAGAAGTTTATGCAAAATCAGGGGAGAATCGAAACATAGAAGTCTGATTAAAAATACCTATTGTATGTAAGTAAGCGGAAACTGTTAAATCATCGTTATCACGGCTTAAAGTAGGGTCAGTGTAGAATGAATTCAACCCACACAACACAGGTAGAAGTTAGTGCGTATTTAAATAACTGTGCAAAACAAGCCCAACTGTGGACGTTCAAACTCTGACCGGGTTTTTAAGGACGGCAAGATCATTGTTTGCTTGTGATCCCATGAATTTTCACTTTCTATTCAACACTTTGGTTATCAGCATCTTCACGTCAGCTGAACACTGGTTAGTAGTATTGTGCAAATCATCAAAGTAAAGACTCACAGCAATCATTGCCCTTGTTTGAACGTACAACGTCTAGACGATAAGTAACACATTTTAGAAGGAGTTCATTACAACTAGACGAAAGTATTATCTGAAACAGTTTATTCCCTTGATGAACTTGAATAAAACAATGAGAATACGCAATTCATGTGATGTTCTCCGGAGTAACATTTCGTACATCCTGAGCACACATGGATATGTAACGAATTTTAAACGAGTCAAAATTCCACAGAGCGGAAGTCATGGCTTAAGGGATTAAATAGGCAGACACCGAAAATGAAAAAATCAAAATTGTGGGAATGTTGACTTCCAGGGTAGCCGCAGTGTCAACACAAACTGTTTTTGAACACACAGGAGGGACTGTGACGTTTGATGGCTAAAGCCTCAGCAAACTGGAGTATGCGTTTCTGGTTGCTCCAAAGGATCACCGGGAACGTGTCAGAAACTTTGACTATGTGTCCTGATTGTGTTATGTACCTTGCAGCGGAAGATGCGGAGTGCCATCCATCGACATCTATACAGGCTCCTGGTGCTTCTAACTATGTTTCCAGCCATTTTGGTACATGCTCCTTGATACGAACAGCTAGTATTATCAGCAGAGGTTAACTATAGTTGTAAGCCTAGAGCTTAGACCATGCAAATGCCAGCGCCTTGAGTTCGTCACCGTGAAGTCAGTATTTTAAAACAAAGTGCAAATATGTACGAGTAAGAACCATAACAAACAAGATGTATGGCAATGAGCATAGAATTGATGAGAGGTGATTACTCAACGCAGTTTGTTGTGATACCGTAGATACTGGCACGTCTAGCTGTGCTCAATTACCTCCGTTTAACGACTTGAATGTATCTTTCAAGATATAGACGACAAACTCCATCGTTTGGTTCCAATTGTGAGTATACCAATAAGGTGCAAGTTTTTGAATACCACCCAAGGTTTCAGAATCTAAACCTCGGGTAGGCTTTCTAAGTCACTATGGCCGTCTGACGTCATTAGTTCGAAGTCACAGTCAAAGATGGCGGTGCTGGTACTAGAAAAAGTTACTCAGCATCATAAGTAACTATCCACAAAGAATTGCACGTCTTCAGTCAGTGAAATATATAAGAGTATCTGGGAAATCTAATTCTCTTTCTTACCTTAACTCTGTCGTATCTCGTAGTATAATTGTTTGAATATGGCGTTAACATTATCTAGTCAGGACATCAAAGAAACTTTCACAAGCAAAATAATATCATGCGCAGTTAAAAAGGTATACTACTAATGCTAATATTGTATTCTTTGTTGCACTGTTTTTGTCCACACGTTATATAAGTAAAGCACATTCTGCCTCTACATCAAAACGTTTGTTATGCCACCAGGTCGTTAGAGTTGGTCCCTTTTTCTGCTAGTCTTCCCGGACCCCTTTGGTTTCCAGATATCAGTTATGGTGTTAAGATCGCACAAATTCTGAAGTGAACTGTGCTTGTCTGCCAAAGTGTGATCGGCTCAACTGCTACATTGTGGAAAATGGTACTCGTACCGTTTGACTTTGTTGGTATAACTCAAAGTTGTTTCACTTTGGTAGTTGACATTTTTTGAAGTGCATGAGACATCATTCTGTAGTCCATTCAGCTTCAGGCTTCCCTCGTCCCTTGCTTAGGCCCAGAATGCAAGTTAATATAAATGCTTTCAACGTTCGCACGCCAAAACAAGTAGGTCAACAGACTGCTCTTGCGCGAAAGTTAGACTCATTGCATGCCGATGTCTGCTGTATCTCGGAGACTAGAATCCAGGACAGTAGTCAGCGTATGGAACTAACAGCACCCGCATTGTCTAGCCGATACTGGTTATACACTTCGGGTGACTCCACGGTTGCCGCTACCAGTCAACGTGGAGTAGGCATAGTCCTCAGCACGACGACCGCAGCCTCATTGATAGATTGGATTCCTGTTAACAGTAGACTTTGTGCTCTCCGCTTAGCAGGTTCCGTTAAGGCCAACTATAAACGCAAGACTTTCGGAAATTTATTCAATATGTTTGCTTACGCTTCTAGTGACTGCAGTGACGCAGATTTAGAACCACTCATTGAGACTGAGGTTCGCAATTGCATTTCGGTTCTCAAACGTATTAGGGCTGTTGGTCCGGATGATCTCATGCCGGCACTTCTCAAAGATGCCTTGACTCAGTTGTTTAAACTTGCGTGGACGTTGATGACCACCATTTCCTGCTGGCGTCACCCGATAATAGTTCTCGTATTCAAGAAAGGAGTCCGGGGCTGTTGTGTAAACCACAGGGGATTAGTTTGACCCCAGTCATTACCAGAGTTTTGGCATCCATTTTACGTCATTGACTAACTGTATTCAAGCAGGCAAACGTTAGGGAAGAACAAGCAGGATTTCGCCACCAGGGCTGAGTTGTATAGATCATATTTTTACTCTTCGTCAAATTTTGGAGCAGCACCACGTGTACCACCGGCCAACGATCGCCGAATTCCTCGAATTTAAAGGTGTGTTCAATTCGGTGGGTCGATCTATAGTTTTAGAATCGCACAAGCAAAGTGTCACCTTATAGACTGGAATGTTCTTGCAATCTGTACTTTAACATTTGCTATCACAGAAACATATATGCCAGGGTTAGTCATCCGTCACAGGTCACGGCTAGCCAGCTGTATGCTGTTAGTCTGGCCTGAGTGGGTTGTCAGCAATGCACATCACCAACCATACATCCGAACTGTTCCATTTTTGCAATGTAGACTTTTTTGTAGAGTGATACATATGCCGACAGAAGACTAGTTTATTTCTGTATGACTCATATAACCGATTTAATTTTTTTGAACACGTGATAATTTTGTAAACAAACAAAAAATCCATTACATGTTTACTTTTGGTATTTTTTAAACTCACAACTACTGTTTGTTATTGCAATGCTTGAATGCGTACAAACTATACTAGTGAAGGAAGCAAAATTACGTGTGTCCGTTGTGTAGAAAATTTCTGACAGAAGACTACGCATTTGAGAGCTAAGTAAAACAATTTTGGCCAAGAGGCGACAGAAATAAAACGTCGTCTTTCCTGTCCAGTTTGCTGGCATATGCCGTTAATATATCCCACACCTTATTACCGGCAAATAAAACAGGCAACCATATTTTGGGTGTAAAACGCAATATAGTAATCGCATTGAAAGACAGCCTCAATGTACTCGTGAGAAAAGGTCACAGTTTTGCTGCAAATAAAGTTTGTGCTGAAGTGTATTCAAGAAAATCATAGTGACTGACCACCACCAACTTGTTTTGAAGGGTAGTGCTAGATTATCAAAGGTGTTTCGTGGAGAGGCTATTTACTGACCAACTGTTCGACTGCCACTGTGTTCTGGAGAATGGGATGGCCCGACAAATTTTATAAACATGTTACCTTTAATACAGAGTGTCACCGGCGTTTTTGAGGGCCCTGTTGGTTTCGCATGTCTGTTAGTATCCTGTAGCTTTAAACTGTATAACCTACCTCTCTCAATAAAATGACCTTGACAAATGTAACGTGAAGGTCTATTTATGATAGTCTTTTGTAGTACTCCCGCAAACAATGCTTTTTCATATAGCCAGCCATTTCAGAAAGAAGGCGTGAAAAAAACTTATTTGGCAATTTGCTCGATGTTTTTGCTAATATCTCTTAAACGTTTGTTCATATTTGCTTTCCAGTTGTGTGATTGCATTTTCCACAGCTGTCTGCTCAGTTCACGCTTGATTCACTAATTTAATGAGTATCAATCTTCCCAACTCGCTCGCTTGACTTACGTTTACTAATGTGACAAGTGAACTATGGCGCGTAGCTGATGGGATGAAATTTAAGAACTCTCCAGAATGATAATGATCTTTTCGCAATTTCACCAATTAACGCTTCGAATAGTCACATTTTCCAGAGCCCGTTTGATAATTAAAATTTCTTCAGGATTTCTTTCTGTTTGTTAACAAACAAAACAGCATTACCAGATCAAACAAAAGTTTCTACTTGATAAAACTCTTTTTTTTTTCAAATAATCAGGAGTTTTTCCGTTGAAAACTTGCGAAGTTACAAATGTCTCTAGTTAGACCAACTTTCCACCCAATTCTCAGTGGGAATTCATTTGTCGCTTTCGAATACTTTTTTGGAAAGATTTGTGAATCGAACAGTAGTATTCTACTGTAAGTTTGTTTATTCGGAGTATTTTGAAGTAGAACAGTAAAATGTATTTTTCTATTCATCGCAGTCGACGAGTTTGAGTAACCTCCTGTTTTATTCATATATGGTAATCACCGGGTGTATATTGCTGAACACGTTTTAGTGTAATTGATGTGCGAACAGTCGAAAACGAGTCTTCATTAGAACTATAACTGTGCTGCTTAGTAAGATTTCAGCAAGAAAAGTCAGCTATGTAATAAAATTAGCAACGCGCAACAAGAATGAAACAGCGCCACGTGATTCTATAGACAATATCTTGTTTTCCGAAACGAAAGGTTGGTACTGTGTCAGTCTACCTTCTATGGTCTGTCCAAAACGTTGAAAAGTTCACAGTGTCTAACTGAAGGAATTACTGATACTCCAAGTTCGAATTCGCTTACATTTGTGGATCAACAGTGAGAGAGCCAACATAAGTGCAGCTCACACGGAAAATTGGTTGGGACATAAAGAGCGGAAGGAAAACGAACTGAATGTAGAACACGAAGAAATACGACATTAAGAGTTTTACAACAATAGTTACATATATGAAACTGAATGCACAGACTGTGCTACAGGTCAGCAAGCAGTTAAAAGAAATAGGTATCTAATCACACAAAAACCAGCCTTGGTGAGATTATTTTGACCATTATATTACTGACCTCATATTAGACACAACAGACTTATTACATGTGGACGCTCAGTTTCTATTCAACTGAGTACAATGTTCCCGTTGCCTAATCATATCGATAGGAGCCCCGGCGGTTTTGCCGTCAAGTTCGTTAGAGAGAAAATAATAGAACCCATTAAACTTGTTCAACGTGCTTTCCAATATTTAACAAGTTTGATGATTTTGTGATTCCAACTTGAAAAAACAGCGGCTAATTGGAGTAAACAACATAGTTAGTGTGCTTCCTCTAGAGAAGAGTGAAAGATCTACACACTGTTTACATGCCAACGCGTTTAAACGTTTGAAAATTACAGCCTAATCCATTACACAGTAAGACGAATACCGTAATGCTCAAAACGGTCCTCTTGAAAGCGTGGCAGGAGTTTCTGGTGTATTGCGAATCAGCTTTGTTTGTTTTATTCTTTCTCTTTATCAAATTTTTTTCTATTTATTTGAATGAACCCTTCACTATCCTTTAACTCCTGGTTAATAGCGACATGAAAATGCCTAAACTCACGATTTTTGTCTTTCGTCTGCAAACTCAGAAGTATATTGAGTCGCACTCATCAGAAATAGTTGTTTTCATTTCCATCGTTTTAGGCTACCTCACTGTGTTTATTTTAGTCGTAACATCTGCTTAACGGGGTTCACATGTGAATAATTGAAGATGTCTTTCGTCTGCCCTATTCCTTCAGTTTTTCTGGCTACCTATTTTAGGCCTTCCGCATAAGTTTTATCCTCTGATCCTTCTCGTTAAATCTTGTGCTTTATACAATTAAGCGCAAATATTTGTAACGGACGAATAAACATATACTTACATACACATACAGTGCATGTTGTTAGACTTGAATGGCTTTCATTGTAATTCGTGGACGTTACAGCTGTAGCATGTTGGACAACATTCAGGATCTCATGATTCTGAAATAACTTGTAAGCAAGTGATTTTTAAGCGTATTGTTCAAACCATATCCTACTCCTGAGGATTTAAGGGTACCACATAACGGTCCAGCTTTTCTGTGCCATTGTATATGTATAAGAATACATGTTAACTTACGCCCCAAACTTTCACGTTCTGAAATTGTTGATTGCTCCTATGGGTCAAAACTAAAGAACCTCGCGGTATTCTGTGAGTGGTGTGGCCAAAATGCATAATTCTTAATTGAGTTTCGTTAATACGCTCGTAAATTACAATTTAAGTCAAGTGTACAGAAAAACACTATCGTCAGTCAGAAATTTCAGATCGTAGAAAAACAAACGTTTCGTGTTTTTTCATTCAGGAAAACGTCATGGTCAATTGAAATTCATATAAGCTGGTGAAAAACTAGATAATTCCAAAAACTGATATGTCGATATTGTCGTAGAAGTGCACGGTAATTGGGGTGAATCGGATAATTCAAAACAACTGTTACTGGAAACCGCTCTGCCAGAATTGACTTGCAGAATGATGCAATCCTACAGATGGACGTACTTCTGATGTATCTTGCCGCATACTTCAGGGATTACTTCAAACATTTGATATTCCTTGTAACACACCACGAAAAACCGTAGGGAGGTGTAGTGTTACAAATTTGGACACATATAGGTTTTGAAATCAGGTGACCATGAGTAGAAAACGATTTAAAACGAGCCAGATGAGAAGTGGACCCTTTAACTTGTTTCAATACTTGTACTTGTGTGGATAATTGCATATTATACCATAAAGTTACGGGCTTGATATCTGGCTGAAATCTGTACCGGAGTGAGCGCATTTTAATTGCGCAATTTCGCCCACTGCCTCAAGCATTGCTAAAGCCAATTAGCAATGACAAAAGAAATTACAATATCCTCTTAGTCTGCGATATTCCTAACCTGATTACAATCACCTGACTAATTTATTAAGATTATCAAACCATCCTTTCTAAGTGCTATTTCAGAAATATCACAGAAGTACCTGAAAGAACCTCGTTTAAAAACGGGAAAATCGTAGCTGTTTCTGTTGGTGGGGCTTGGCCTACTTGAATGGAGACTTAAAACGGTGGGAGTAGAGGTTCTCGGGATGTACCAGAGGTAACTGTTAAATGATAGGATACAAAACAGTTAGGTAACACATATTGTGATCTATTGGTAAGTTCCTCGCGTAACAAGTTCACTGAATTCAATTAAATACCGAAATCTTACGATAGTTGATAAAATGTTGCTTTATTTGCGCAATTAGAAGCTTTGTTATTGTCCAGAGGGCAGTTCGTAAATCCAGGTGTACAGTAACCTCCAGCTCCATCTAATATTTATCTTAAACGTTAGTATGCTCCTTGGTTCCGATCATTACTGATAAAATGGGCAATTATTCTGACGTTTGGAAGCTTCTGATTGCTGAACGTTGCAAAGGGGTATTCTATCAAATGCAGTTAGAAGGAGTCCTTCATATAAAATGAGTGTCACCCGTGGAGCCCTCTAGCAGTCGACTGTCTTTTTCTGGGTGAGTACTTCACAAAAGTCGCTCAAGGGTTGGACCAGTAGGTACGCGTTACGCCGAAGAACAACTGAGGATAATCTTCTCGTCCTGCATTTCCTTGTTTATTTCCGCTTCCGAAGACTCAATATGGAATTCTTTTCCGGTGATTCCATCAACAACAGGATATTCAAAATGTTTGTGGCTATGTCGATGACGGAAATGGCAGTAAGTTTGGAAGTACAAGCAAAATTTTTATCCAGTTTGCAGAATAAATCGATCGGCAAAAAAGCAGAACGTTTTCCAGGGATGGAATATATTGATACGCAGACAATTTAAAATGTTGAGGGCTTTTACTGTGACAATAGACCTCTAATGGATAAACCATCCCAAGGTTTTCACAGACAATCGCTTCTTTGAACCTCTGCGTTTCTCCAGTTTGCCGCCGTTGGTCCTAATTTCAACCCACGATATCTAGCCAACAGATCACGACTAGTCCCGCTGTAAGTTAACATGCACAAGTTAAAAGACATATTACCTGTGTGTTCAGATATCGGGAGTTGGAAAAGGTAAAGTCCTTTGAACAAGTGACAAAAACTTTGTATACCATAACTTCCATTCTTGCTCCGCGGTATCAGTGTGACCTCATATGAAAAGGACCGCGAACTACGATTAAATCAGTGTATCTGAACCAGGCTACGTTGAAGATTTGGTCGTGCTTTACGAACCTAGCAGCCGGGCTGAAGCCGAATGTTGACAGATTGCATAGTAATATTTAGTTTGCTGCCAAAGTCGAGAAAATTTCGTGACTATATTTGGACATTCGTCTTACCAGGTGTGTGCATACCTCTCTCCATGGTGATACCTGAGGGAAAACGATAGAATTGTCGCTTTCTGCCCTTTAAAAGTTGCGCACTAGTTGTGTGCAAAGGTACGCATGTGTCAACAATATGCGAAAGGGCTAGTTATAACTATTTAGATAAAGATATGTCCCAATACCTGAAGGTTCCGATGCAGATTCGCATTAACGGAGTTAAACTTACACTTTTCACCGATATACATTTGAAAAAGTCAACAACAAGCTAGTATTCATAACGGCTCAACGTGAGCCGGCATATATTTCTAACCTTCAATGATAACAGTGAATCAGTCGTGATGGGACAAAAACTGAAGCCATCATTGAAATGCACACTTACTGTCCCTTTGTTGTAATCAATAACGAACGTGTTGTCAACTCTGAAAAATTCAGTGTTAACATTCGCCGACTTACGTTTCACTTACGAATTTATATGCACGTGAGGACTACAATGTGTATATCATAGGTTGGGGGTAATACACACTGGGATCTTGGAGTACATTCTGAAATGGCTTTTGAATGCCAAAAGCGAATCAGCTAAGAGCGTTATAACATTTTGTCTGGTTATCCTCCAAGTTTCCTTTATTTGCGTTTACATCTATGCTGCGTTGTACCTTTGAGTAGAAATTCAAAATTTGTTTATTGACCATAATCTGTTAGCTGCGTTTGTTGAGCAGTCATTTTACACATTGAATTTGAAACACTCGCTGACTTGTTTACTACTGATCCGCCAGTTATATTATTTCAATATCTATCTCGTCAAAAACTTTAAATATCCTGACGCGTAGTAAACATCCCCTACAACCGAATGCCGACTGTCGATTAGACAAATTTCACTATTTTGTCTGCACACTTCCGATCGTTCGTCTATTCCGAAAACGATAAGAACGAAGGAAATATTGCCCAATCATACAGCTAGCATACCTTTTGACGGGATTTAAGTGCACACGAAGAAAATGCTAGTTGCATTTCAACAATTTGTTGCTGCATAAAATCGACTTCGATTTTCGCTGACAATATTCCGACCTAACTATTGATTCTTATGTGAACCACAACACATTGTTGCTAACCTAATCGATGAAGCTTTGTCTTATGACAACGTTGATCTATACTTTAGAGTGGGTGCTCCAGAAACTGAAAATATGAAATTATAAGGTCAACCCTTTCAGTTTTTTCCCCGCAACCGTCATCAAGGGGCTACCACGCATTTACTTACTGAGATTATTCACTTGGTGAAGAATGTTTTGTTTACCAGCTAGATGCGGTGATAGTTTGAAAATCTTTGAAGTTTTATACGAGTCGATTAACGACGCTTGTTTCTTATTGTCAAACCTGGCCTTTCTAAAATGATAACCTTTTCTGGCGGATGGACTTTATATATAATTACGAGTAATAAATATCACCCGTAACCATATTGTAACGAGGTGCTGCATTCGGCCTCAAATAGCACAATTACGGAAAATATTTTTCATAGTACCCATTCTGTTCGGAAAAATTAACTGTAGTGCGAAAGGATTCAAGTGAGATATTGAGAGAGCTAAGTAGAGAAAAGCCTGTTTACTAGACGATCATATGGTGTTGGTTTGAAAAATCGGTTGGGCTACGATCGTTAGTCAGGTGAATAGAGCAGAGAGCCCGTGGGGCAAACCTATTTCAGACTAGCATCTATGCAACGTGAACGCTGTAACAAACTTCATCTAATTACAAAAAACTGAATCAGTGAGTTTAAGTTTAGTAGTTTACACAGTAAAGTGTAATAATTCGAAAAGTCTCTGTTGAACTACCTGGCCCTGAGAACGCTTAATCAATATCCACGTGATCCCCATTTCTAACAAAAATAGTACTGAATGCAGGCTACAGCAATCATTTTTCATCATGTTACATTCAACACTGGATGGTGTTTCGGGGTTTGCATAACATATATTTTGGTATTCGCTCAACACAACATGAGCTCTTTAAAAACAAACGAAATAATGGTTATAACTGAAATAGTCGTGTAATTTCAGTCTGTTCGGAAAACCCATGGTCTGAATACTGATGAGTTTAAGATTGAATCCAGTTGTTATTCATTTCACTGCGTCGTCCCTTTTCACTAACACTCGGATAAACAACGTTTTCTTTACTGCATGTTACATTTACGATTTTGACAGAATGCATTCACGTTTCTGACAATGAAGCTTTCCGGAAACCATTCTCAAAAACAGTATCCCCTAGACCTGTAAGCTCGTTGTCTAACGTATCAGCTAAACTAATGTTTACGGTCCTGCAATTTGTTAATCTACCAGGCTTCTGTTCTGTTTCAAAGGATTGCTCCAATTCATGAGAGATTATCTGAAAGCCATCGAAAGTAGGACCTCAAACATTTCGGAGGAATGGTCCAGCAAGAAATATTAAATGTATTTGTCCATGTATCTTATATGATCCTCTACTATGTTACATTAAGGTGCTTCATGCAACACTATATTCCATCTCGAATAAAACTTTTAGTTGTCAACCAATACATTAAGAGGATTGATATAAGTAGAACACATTTACCTAGTCTGGATCGAAAGATTAATCTTGTTCCCATTAGCTAGTACAAGGTCGATGATCTGGCGTACATAGAAATGCACTTACGGATAAATCATATAACCAGCAACATAGAACGCTTGTTAACGTGCACGCAAACAATGTGTTAATTCTTGCAGTCAGTCACCGGGATATGAATAATTTACTGTACGAATCTTAAACACTGATAGTGGTAAATTTGAAACTGTGATTGAGTCCATCGTCTTCTTCCTATTATGTAATCACAAAACAGTTACTCATACAGATTCATTTTTGCAGTCAAATATAAGAACTCTAGGGGTTTTAGGAAAATACACTGATTCCACATTTTGGGTAATTTCCTTAATAAATAGTCAAATGTAAGACGTGAACAACTTTATTTGAGAGTTCAAAATTTGGAGCAAAACTCACAAATCTACCGATTAAAGATCCCACTGTTATACATAAATTAAATAAGTATATTAGTAAAAGTGACAAACATGGGTTTTCAATGCCATCAAACGATCAGTATATTCGGCAGACGGACTTTCTGTAAAGTTAAATGATGTAACATTCAGTTCTTCATTGAAGGGCCTAAAAACGACCTGAACGTTTAGCGATTTTTCAACAGAAGTCAATGTAAGCCGATCGCTGGGCATCAGGGCTGATGGCATGAACTAATCATGTTTGTGCGTACATCTATAGATCATTTATTCCGATTGCGGTTGCTCCTGTAGTCGAAAAAGATAGTTGTTATCCTTGATTCGGATGTATGACAGCAGTTTTTAAGACACACTTAAACGGCCTAGAAAAGTGGATTGTTTTACTTACGTCTTTCAGGTCAGTGACATTGACCTCATTCGGCGAATTTCTTCTCTGGTAATGCTCTCATAGTTTTACATGCTCATCGCATCGGATCTCAGAGATTTTCTGCCAAAAAAAATCTATGCATAAGATAGATAAATAGTGATGCACGCTTTGACCATGGAAAGACAACTTGTCCTTCTGAAGGAAACGTGTAAGTGGTTACTTAGTAAACCATGGATGAAGCATATTTACTGGAAGTCTCTGGCGAAGGAAAGTGCACTAAAGACGAATGAGAAATTATTTGACTGAAATACATCTTGAATGATAGATCAAAGAACATGGATTTCTTTTAGTGGTATCTTGAACAGGAATTTAAATACCTAACCGGCTGGTTCAACCGAGAAAATTCCACTGGCGTGTAGCTGAAGTAGACAAACAGATTTCGTTTATTTTTGATGATATAAATCTAACAAAGTTCGTCGGACCGGCGAGTAGAGTTACATCAGTAGGGTGGGAATTATTTTGTGATCCGGTCCGTGACGTGAACTGAATACCTGTGTGTTCGATTGGACTAACCAAGAAAGGTGAACAATTTCGATGAACCGTTGATGATGACAAAACTCTTCATTATACAACAAAGATAGGAATGCATGTCTCCTAGTGACGCTTTGAAGTGCTCCTTTTCGAGATTGACCTGGAGTGAGGACTACAACATCTCGACGTTTGCTTACTGGCAGTAGTCACCGTTGAATCTTAACCGAATGTATAGTGGAATTTTGAATATTGACACTGTTTGACTTTTGTAGGAATACTTGATCGCCCAAGCTACTCATACATATACGGATTGATTTCGGCCGTATGTATGACTGTAAACTCTGAGATTACATCTAGATAGAATCTTTCGTTTATCCTCAACGTTTACATCTCGCCGAACTCGACTGTGTCATGTGGGTCACAAAGCACAGAGTAGCTTCAGTAGCTGAATAAGCCGGTTTACATCACATTTTGATTAGAAGCGTAGTTGTCACTCGTTGTCACTCGACATGAACCAAACGCACAATTGAATCGTTCAAAGTCGTCTACAAAGTGTAAGTAAGTTTGCTATGGTCAGTCCAAAAAACCTGCAGTGCTACCACCGAAGTGACTGTCATCTAATTAAAGCATAAAAAGCTGCACCTACGGAAGACTTTTATTAATTGCCTTCAGTTCCCGTGACCAGCTATCAGTTAAATCTAGCCCACTACAAGCTAATCGCAAGTGTTGTAGTTCGCTTATGGTCAGTCCAGTCAAAAATTAGATTTCACTTCATTCGATTGTACACAGACTCAGCACTACATCAACTTACTTTATGGGTCAAACAGCAGAATGGTTGATGTGGAATGCGTACAGCAACACGCCTGTCCGCAGATATGGAGCAGCCTATTACTTACTTCTCTGTCTGATGAACACGCGTTACACAGCAACCGTTCGGTTGCTCCTAAGTTAACTTTGCACAGAAAGATTTTAACCATCATCGGACGGAGAATATATGCGCAAATGAAACCTAGACTTATTAGTCAATTAACCTACAAGATTTTGATGAGTTTACTGCTAAGTTTCAACGTCTTCCACATTCAATCAGTTCTTCATATACACATTTTTTATAATCAAGATACCAAACAACCCTCAGTTAGCACCTCTGCGTCAGAAATACGATTCAGTTAAACACTGTATCCCGTTTTAGTTAAATTCAGACAGTGTACTACCGTGATTTTTGATCACGTTCATGGCTTCATTACCCAGTAACTTGAAAAAATTTCCCAAATTATAAAACTTGACACCAACTGAAGTAAAACTGGCAGATAACAGAACCCTAATCACGTAGAAAACTACGATCTGTAGTTATACTCATTATCAGACTTTCACTGTAATTGGATGTTCGATGTTATATTCTTACAAATGATGTGTGCGCATCACAGCAAATATCACACCGTCCTGTTCAATCTGGAAGCACCTGTCATGTTTTGCATTAATTTGTTTGGTGCCTAATAATAGTGTTGGGATGACTTACTATAATCTCTTGGTGGAAGTGCACGAATCATTCAGGTTTAGTTTAGAATGAAACAAACCACCTTCTATCACGGAAACATGCAGCGTTTTCAAGTTTAACGTCTACCTCTCTGTTGATAAGCCTTTGCGTTCCCTATGCTCCTCAAGCGTGAAACCTATTCTCCAAAAACTGCTCGAAATGAAATTTTAATAGGCATCGCACTAAAAATGCACAGCAAGTTTTAAACTTAAATACACAGTTTCGAAAAGTATCCTAAATGTCAGCAAAAATTAGTCCTCGCGTAATTTAAACCCAGCGGTAATGGACAGGTAAAAACGAAGAAATAAGTCCGTGGTTTGCTGCACACCTAAAGTAAATAAAAACCGGGTTACAGTGGTGTTCTGTTGGAATGCGTATAGAACAGGTCTCCAAAGTTTGAGGTTGCGTTTACAATTACCAAAACGGCCGCCTCACATTCATTGATCATTCTAATCATACTTTATTCAAGTAGGAATCAACCCTACGTGATACCCATGGACAATATATGGCATGTTCTCCAAATCGGGACAGATAGAGCCACTCCTTACTGTCACAGACAGCTTCGCATTGCCAACGATTTCAGTTACCTGTGCACATACATGTGGTGAATAATTTACTAAAACTAACAGACAACGGCATGTGCACATTTTTACTCTGGAAAATTCCGCGACACAACAGCACTGACTCTGCCCCTACAACTTACCAGTTTCTTTATTTTGAAGATAAGCCTGCTCATTTTAATAGGGATGCACTTTCTTATATATACCGCCCTGCTGCTTGATATTTTGATGCGCATGTCAAGATAAAACACTTTCCTTGTATTGTTTTTCATTAGTCGTATCATAAGACGAAATTTTTCAACTGCCTAATTTCATCATCTTTAAACAAAAACTCACTTCAACATTGCTAGTTTGTGGCAATTAATTTGATTTCACTGACAACTGATGGTGAGTCGTGGAGTAATAGAACAATGATGTTTGACGACATAGCTTCACCGTTATTGACAACAGAGCACAAGTTGGCGTCCTCTTTTTGTGAACTCTTCCCGCATCTTAATGCTGCAGCATCGTGCAGGCTTTGGCTGATTTTCGCTCACTTTGTTTATACCTTCAAACAAATGACTAACACTGACGCAGGAACCTTTTTCTGCCTCTCATACACGCAATGCACTATAGTTCAATAGACCGCCAACATACAAGTAAAATATTGGGTACTGAAGTCGCCATTAAAAATTCTGAGGGTATGGGTTACATTATGAACCTCAGTAGAATTTTTAAACCTACCTCTACCACAGAACGTTTGTCCAGACCGGCATACTTTCTATTCTCCAGAGTTGCTATTCTTCTACACAACAACACACACGCTAAACTGCTGTCGACAAATTGCTTAACCGTCGGAGACAGCAGAACTGTGCTTAATGATGTTTACAAGTGGTTGGTTCTAGTAGTCATTTGAAAAGTTACAGACAACTGTTAACGCCTGGCTGAATCTCCTCAGCATCGTGCAGGCCGGGAAACTTAGCACAGAACATAAGACAGTCTCGGAATGGCAGTTCAGTTACATGTGTACCAGAGCAGCACAGGGTTAATAGAGTTTAGTAAATATTTACACATTAGAAAACTGAGAATGGTTATATGTAACAAGGTGTGTGATGAACGGTTCGAAAAGAAAAAAACAAGTCGGAAGTTTGTTTCAGTCCAGCGGGTCAACAATACAGTAATGCTAAACAGGAAGTCGTGGGCTAGTGAGAAAAATACAAACCCAGCTAGCAATCGCAGTGGAACTATCAGCAGATGAAAAACGGCTAGGATCGCCAAAGACAGATCGAGAGCGTTTTTATTCGCCCACAACGTGTCAGATGACAATTTTTTGCGTTGGTATCTTTAACGTGTACCTTAGATCCAAGCTCAAATTCAGCTTGAATTCAGACACAGTTGCAGCTGATTATGACACACTGTTTCAGACTGCACTTATCCAGACATTGCAAAAGTGTTTTGTATAAATCAAGTGACTCGTCTGATTCTGTAGCTTTGAAAAGTTGATTACGTAGTGGTATTTTTCCTGGACACATACTGTTCTTAAGGATCGTGAGCACCAGGTAGGTTAACTAACCCCTCTGGGTTGTTAAATTTTCTTCCATTCATTGGATAGTGGAAAGTAGTAGGTGATTTCAGTTGATATAAGTTGAACAGACCTGTAAATCTACAGAACCTCTTTCATTCAGAGAGACGTTTCATCCATTTCGTTTCCACAAGGTATACCAGACTCGAGTTATCATTTTCAAATTGAACATCACTCACAATTGATCGGGGCTGTTACATTCTCATGGACTTTCGAGTCGGCCCCTTTCGAAAAGAAGCACTAGACTCGAGTTTCTCTCTCATTAGAGCTCATAAATAGTGCATATCATCGCCACTGCCCGGACTTGAACCACGGACACGCTGTTCATGAGCAGGCAACCGTCTTCATCACCACTGCGCCGTTGACCTCACACTAGCAAGCACGACCAAATTATCATATGTAAACACAATCACTTTCGCTTGTGAGTAATGATCAGGTTGTGTGATCGTCTCGAAATGGAGACACAGTTACTGTCT
>LUCH01000210.1:0-106439 GCA_013368495.1 Paragonimus heterotremus | reverse complement strand
GCCCGATCGTCTCGAAATGGAGACACAGTTACTGTCTGTTAACTCCAATCGATAACCCTGCGATTAGGACTTCCTAGACAGGTCGAAATCTCCGAAAGAAGCCGACTGAAAAGTCTATGGAAATGCAACAGCTGCGATCAATTGTGGGTGGTGTTCAGTCTGAATTACCGAAATCCCCGACTACTCATCAGTTACCATTTTGTTGAAGCTTATCAATAGTGAATATCCTTGTCATGGTCTGTGTTCGGATTTTGGTTACTTTTCGTGAGACTTTAGTGCTGACCAGTAAATCGTCGATCTGTCAATAGACTCGGCCAAATTATATTGTGCAAATGCTCATTCACGTTCATGTGCGCAGTGCTGAGACTACCTAATCGTTTCGAGAGCAGCTTCGGCGGGGTAAGCGTACTGTTAACTCCAGCTGTTGATCCCAGGTGTGGAACTTACTTCGGTTGGAAAACACATAAATGATTAAACCTAATGAGCGTTATTTTGGTTAGTTGACATAAGCTGAAAATCGTGCACAACGTATTACAGTTGCATAATCTTCTTGGACTGTCTAGCCCGCCTTTGGGAAAAAAGCATTACACTCGAATTTCTATCTTCTCGGGGTTCGTCGGTAATGCGTACGTTTGGTAGTGTCGGAATTTGAATTGCGCCCATTCTTGGTCACAATTCAAATTCGGCACAAAAAAGATCGTGAAGAGTTTCACCCATCCAATTACAGTAATGTGAGCGCGGGGACTTCAATAAATTTAGCACAGTAGGTTTTTAAAGTCACTGGATATAAATGATTTGCTTTTCTAAGACTGATGGGAAATATTAAGATTTTGAAATGAACAGATGACATGGATTTTCCATGTGGAATGAACATTGCAAATTCACTATGGAATGTTCTGTTAATAATAAGCTATATCATCGTCCCACTGCATTCAAGTCAAATTAGACTGTGGATCGCATTATCTTCCCGGAAAATAGCGTTTCATGAACTGGTAATCTGTTCAATCAGATGATCATGATGATGGCCAAACGTAAGCAGTGCGTTGACAGACCTTCTTCGGTTGTGAGGCCACACAAACGTTGTTTTGTCGACTCGAAATGGTGCATACATTTCTTGTGTTCGATAGCTTTATTTCCACATAAAAGAGATCTATAAGGATGTACATGAGCGTTTAGAATTTGTTCCCTCTTGTCTCTGCCAGTTAGCTCGCATTCAATGGATTAATCACAAGAACGGAGTAAACGTTTGACTGCGTCCACTTCGGAACTCTCCGGGTTGTCAATCGATAGCCAGAATAAACTAATGCACACGGTTTACGCTGTAGTCGTGGTGTCACATTTAACCTTGAAGACTGTGCAATCGCCACAGCACTAGTTTAAAGCGCGTTCAGCCACTGAAATGTTACAGTCAGTGGCCAGCATGTATTGACTATTTTTCTTCGCCTTTCTCTTTTGCTTCATGAAATATCATTAATTTTGCAGCCATATCACTCCTTATACATTTTTACTTGCTTAAAAATCCATCGACTTCCACGGATACCGACAACGCATTCAACATTAGTGGATTTCGAAGCTGAGCATTTATGGGTATATATACATATATATACGAATATTTATAATGTCAAGAAGTGAACGAGATAGTGGTGAACTGAAATCGATGAGTGTGATAGATGAGACACTAATTTTATTTCCATAATTCACTATGCGTTCCGTTCCTTAACTGCAAGAGTATACTATGTATCCAACACAGGCGCTCACCACAGTGTTCTAACTATGACTCAACAAGAAAGTTCACGAACTATAATTGTGTTGGACCAAAACATGCAGTAAGTATTTTATCTGTCACATTCGAAACCGAAGGTAGGTCTCATTTAAGATATAACTGCACCATCGTGTTACGAGGAACCTCACTATAGGGTCAAACTACTGTAGTTGGGTATAACGTCCTTTTATTGCATAAACTTATTTTCACGATTCAGGTTGCAAAAGAATTTTATTTGAGATGACAATAGACAAAATGGTTTGTGGTTCCTTGTTTAAATTCCGCGCCGTTTTTGTTCAGACATGCAGCATTTTTACAGAAGTGCACGGGCTGAACAACAATTTGTCAAAAGTAACTGAAACCAGTTGTTATACCATGCTCACGTGAGTTTACCAAGTTCATATGACATCTCACGAGGTGTGATAATGACAACTCACCTCACAGACTGTCACATGACAGCCTTTGGTTGTTCTATAGAAATAATTGCCATCGTCGTCTGTTCGGTGAACGCCCGTGTCAACGATTCAAATTCCCGTGGCGAAATCCTCAACCGTCGTTTAAGTTCTGCTTACAAATCGTTAGCCAATTGGTTTATTGTTGACCGGTCACTACATCGAGTTTGATTGAGTGGTGCTGAGTCAGAAAATCCAATCAAACTGTAATGTATAGATGAGTGGCATACGATGTCTAAGTGAATGACCGAAGTTATCCACCATTCAGATGTACGAAGCTCCCAAACGGGCCTAGAATGCTTTGGTCGCTTTAATTGCTTCAAATTCTTTGATTGTCTTGTTGTTCAGCCAGTACAATCCGGGTGAAAGCTGCGCACTACAGAACACCATGTCCTTTCTGTGTAAAAAACGTGAACATTGAAGCTCATTCCGTATAAATTAAATGGGCATAAAACTTGTAGGTTTGGGAGCTCTTCAGTTAAAAAAATGACTAGTTTAATGGCAGTAAATGGTGTATTTTAATTGACCTTGTCGTTTTATTTCGGATTTAGTTCATCTCACTCAATCCTAAAGTGACAAGGTTGTCTCAAAGTTTGGATCGTACATTCGATAAATGCTGTTCGGTTTATCAATTGTTTGGTACACGTATTCACGCAATGAACAACCCGATATGGTTGCATCTGTGCTGACGTTCCATTCTTTCTGATCCAGAGTTGATTTCTGATGAATGTTTATGGTGAGTAGCGGCGTGCTCATCGTTTAACAGAGACATAAACAACTTGAACCAAACCGGGAAATAACCAATTACCAACCACTGCTATCACATGAAGAACCTGACAAACTGGAATATTTTGAAAGTTATTTTGGTCGCCGATAATTTTCGCCACATCGCGCTCAAGCTGAGTATATATTAGAATATTTAAGCCTTGACTGATATCGCACGGTCTGCCTATAGATAGGGGTCAGGTGTATTGAGAGTCGTAACAGATGAGAGTTTTCAAAAATAATTGCAGCGGATCAACGCGAGTGTGTGTAAGAAACAGTTACGTGCTATTTGGGAATCGCCATTAACAAACTGTTCCCGTATTTTGGGATAACGTTCACAAAATCGATGGAGAAATACGCGATTATTGAGGGTTGAGGACATTAGAATCTCTGGCTAACGAATTTATTATTTTAACCGCTGGATATCTGGACGTCAAGTTTCAAAATGAAGAATATAATCACAATTCCTAGCGCACATCATCCGACCGACTGGTTCAGAGTGATCTTTGATGATGACCAGGACGTTATATTCTCAGCTGGAATATAAAATGAATATATGTTACAATGAAAATAACGGATTGGTCAACGATTATGAAGACAGCGAATACACTTGTCCTCCCACTGGTTGCGATGGTATGAAGGAAACCGTGAACAGAACTTGTTTGGCAGCCAGCACTCACAATGCTGCCCATAACTGACGGAACACGTGAAATCACACTGCCAAACAATGCACGCTTCTAACGTCAGTCAACAATAACGAAGTTAGCTTCCAAAGTTTTACACATTCGGTCACTAAGCTTATCCTGTTGAAGCGCTACAAACAACATTCAAGAATGCGCTATTACATCACGAGGAGAAAGTTAATTTTGTAGCAATAGTTAAATCCGAACACTTCAGCATAATCATATTGGTGTTTAGCCAGCAACCTTTCTAATCACTAACCGGGAAATGAAATACCGTCAATTCCAGACAACAGTTTGGATTTTAGAATGACTAGCACATGAACCGGAAACCTAAGAGCTATATTTAACAAACCATATAATATAGATATTGTGTAATTCTTCTTGTTCCATAGAGAGGTTACAGATAATAATCCCTTCTGTTTTACATTTTTTCTTTCTGGACAAGGATTTAGTGAAGTGAACCAACTGAACATAACTAATTATAACAAAGCACGACTGTTATCGTCCAGCTTGGTTGCAGATAATTTGCGATAAGATGAAAATTAAAAGCTAAAACCAACCTACAACCGATCATTTCGAAGGCGAGTTAGAAACAACGAAACCCAGAGTCCAAATCATTTCGCAGAATTTCGGAGAAAAGACTTACCCAGAAGGCCTACTAAAAACAGGTCTTCTAAACAAAGCGGAATACTGAACGACGTCCGCGCACCGTTATGACTGCAGTCTCGCTTATTAACACGTTGATTTAAGTGAAACCGTTCGGCAATGAAAGGGCAGCACAGAGATGGGAAGCTGTAAGCAGCAGTAGCTGAAAGTAGACAGAACAAATATACGACATTTCTCCAATGCAGTTTTCTGTCACGGTACATTTTTCGTTAGCCGATAGATGAAGGTTTTTTTTAGGATGAAAACAGATTTACAAGTTGCTGGCGAATTGTATGAAAACTAGATTTTCCCATAGTAATTGTGGCCCGTCGTACCAATTTCCAGTTTCTCTCCCTTCAATTGTAAATTGCGAAGCGTTGTTGGTTGGCTTTCTTGCGAAAACGCCGAGTACACACGTCCTTTCTCAGCTTGACGCCTCTCATATTGAAACGTGTCTATTTCATACCACTGTGTCTTTTTGCCACTGGATTTTTGGTAAACGTAAGAAAATTCTCTAAAAACTGTACGACGTGAAGCACCAAATTCTATTGTGTTCAAAGAAAACCAACTGACTATAAGTAGACTTACTTCCGTATTCCAATGCTGAGTTGCACGTAGCATGTAGATATTGATTGATCGCAGAAATGATAAGTGGGTGGATTTTCATGCAGAACGCGAGTTTTCGATATCATACAGTGTTATTGCCTTTCTTGTTCGCATTAAGCGACGTCAAAAGTTCGCAGAATTATGGTATATAATCTATATTATAGTACTACGTAAAACATACAAGATAATAATAGTGGATTCGATCTAATTCGTTAATTGAAGTTGACATGATGGGAGCTGTTATGTGAACAAGTCGGTCAACGAGAACGATGTGCCGTCCTACCTGACAGGCAAAGAAGAAGAGAGACAAACGCATTTGTATGCAGCCTTCATAACCACAGGAACCACTCGATAACTGGTCCATGGTTTATATTTAGATAGATATATTCTGGTTAGGTATGGCCGCAGTACACACTGCGAAGTATTCTCGATTATTGAATTTCATTCTAAACTTATGACCACTGAGTCTCTGCAGCTTTTTTGAACGTTAGCCGTGATGTCCCGATTGAAATTGGTGGGAACAAAAGTTTTAACTGGAACGTTACATTGCAAAGTTGTGAGCCACTCTTTCAATCCAACACAATAGGTTCATCGTTGCCCGAATGTTTGTTTGAGCTAGACATTCTTGTTCATATATTAGTACTCCTAGTTGTTTCGGCTACGGCAAAACATTTCGACGTAGCATTTGTATACAAAAACGTTTTTGGCTGCAAATGGCTACGTAAATGAAGTTCGTGCCATTAACGACTTTATTAAGAAGGAAGTGTTCTGATAACCGCTATCAAAACTATTCCTTTGTAACCATAAACTCTTCGCTATGCTGATGTCAGATCAAAGTACAAAGATGGAAGATAGTTCAATTCAAAATTGTCATTATTCTGTTCATGACTAGTATGAAACAATCCTTTTCTGATAAATATCAAATGCAAGATGAATCGCGCTTGTTGTCATCCGTGAAATGACCTTTCAGTATTCCAGCCTTTCGATAAAACGTGTACTTGTATCTTTTAGGTTTCCTCTATACAGTTGGCTTCGATGTGTTACATTCTCAAACAAGCCGACATACGCTATTTTGCGTAATGTTTTCACAACCCATGGAGCATCACCGGTCGTCTGTTGATATGCGCATTTAACCACTTCTCCCTAGGTCATGAGCACTCCCTGTTGTACTGGACGTTATAACGAGATATATAACGAATTTATCAGTAAACACTTGCGTTCCCACATGTTTACTTCGAGTGTTCACCTGTATTACCTGACCACAGGGTGGGCGAAGGAAAGCTTGCTCTGCTCACCGTTCAGTAGTTACACACCTATTCATTGTCCCCTTAATCACGATTTCGCAGCATGAATCGATTTCAGCACAACCCTTGATCCACACCAGGATGCGGACAGATACCTCCAACAAGCAGAACTCGCTGAAGTGTGATCTAATATAAACCGATATAACTACGGTCACACATGCATGTTGACGTTTGTTTGCACTGGCATACCAAGGTTGTCGAAACCAAAGAACGCCTGTTTATAAACGGTAGCACAAGTGAGTTGCACTGCACCGCCTGAGGTTCCACTCACACACAACGTACGCAGTGTAATTGCAAGATAGTAAGACCGGGAGGCGTTCGAGTAGAGGCCTTTGCAATCCAATTGGCCATTGCTGATTGGCCAGATGAGAGGCTAACGCAAAAGTGTAGCCATTTTTCTATCCAAAAAAGGTAGACCTCACAATATTAGGGTCTAAGTTGGCAGTAACAGTTGAAAATATGAAGCGGGAAATGAAATGCAATACAAGTGTATGATCGGAAGTGCGCGTACTGCGCTCTGTGTGGGATTGTAAGATACGGTAGAATGTGTGCTTCGTTCTGGGAAGTCCAGGAAATAGTTCAAACATACAGTGCACCAGTAGAGGTCAGGAAAACAAAAGGTAGCAGACCACCTTGATTCAAGCGTGTGACAAATGGTTCCTCAATCAGTGAGAGTCGCCAGAATGCAAACAAAAGATATATAGATAATCTAGTCACCCAAATTGTGTTTACAATACTTGCCGCATCTGTTCCAACGAATTCCCCAGGATAGGTTGATCACCAGTTAGTCGGAAGCAGCCGACTTATCTGTTAACGCGGTCGTCACATCACTACATGTTCCCACATGCGTATGAATTCTGGACTGAACAAAATTAGCTCACTGAACTTTCGGAAGTCGGTCTCTAACGCATTCATCCAGGTGGTCCCTTTAAGAACTGAGCCATTCTGCGACACTGGTTCTATGACACAACGGAAAATACTTTCTTGAACAACACCCTGTTATCGCAGCTTCTGGACACTATGATTTCAATCACTTACTTTGAGCTGTTCGCACGGCAGCTTCCTTGGATTCCGTTCAGTTGTTATCCATTAAACGCGTCCGTGCTAACGGAAATTAGCCTTGGCTTTCGCCAGTTGGGAGTGTAACTCATGATTTACGGAAAACCTAGCAATCGGTCGTCAACAAAGATGCCTACGTCCGCACACCTATCCACAATATCTTCAGTGTAGTGAATTTTACGTGTAGATGGAGTGTTCTCCCTCTGGAAAGGCCATAAGAAAGTACCGCCCCTCTGCTCATATCCAGTCGAGACATACATTTAACGACTGTAAAACTGCGTCAAGTTGCTGCAATTACTCATCACTGTGCCCGGGTAGACTAGTCATCTACTAACAACTAAAACGGAACGAACAAGCCAAGCGACAGACTTAGGACGTTGAGTGTTAAACTCCATCCTCGAATTCTAAATAGCTACTGTTCGTATTGCAGTCAAAGGTAGGCTACGCTGGGTTTAGACTATGACAAACCTTGATTCGCACCAGTGATAATATCATAATCAACTGACTATACTCCACAAAGTCGCGCCCGCGTCTTGCTGCTCGCAAGTAAAATTTTACCAAGCTACCGAAATTATCTGTGTGCCAAAAGTTATCAAATACTGTCCACAGTGCTTCGAAGTTAAAGGAATCAAATATCGTGAGTAACTCAAGAAAGAGCTGTTGGATGCGTTCACATCAAATTTTCATGAGATGGCCAGTAACAGGTACCGTATCAACAGTGCAATGGGGTGTCGTGAGTCCCCTTTGTTTTCTGGGAACATTCGAATCAAACGGCTCCGCTTTAAATGGAACAGGCGTGACGTTTGGTAGGACCTTTTCAGTACAGGTCAACAAATGCTGCTTCAAAAAATGTTAATGCGTTGCTTTTTCCCTATATCTTCAAATACAGGTGAGTCGAAAATCTCTTAGAAATTCTGTGGAGGTCTTGTGTTTTCGGCCAGAACAATCCAACGCGGGAGTTGCACTATCCGAAATCGCCAATGGATCGTTCTTACCATTGCGCGCTTAATCGCTTGACAAAAAAATCGAGGAAGAGTAGAGGCGCGGCAATAATGTTTACTAGAAGAACGGGTCGAGTCAGAATTAGGTTACAGAGGCTCTAAATTTACACGGCAAAACAGTTATTATACATGGTCGACAAACGCATAGCAATTCAAACCAGACGATCATATATATGGGAGCCACAGCTTTGGAACAAATCATGTTACTGGGAGGAATTAGAAAGCAAACGCGAAAAAACAGTTCGAGTAACGAGCAAGCGTTAGGTGGCAGGGCTGATTAACTGGTTGTGACTGATTAACTAAGCGAGATAATACAGATCCTTCCCCCCCAAGCCGGATCGATCAACCGATGTGAGGTGAGTCGCCCTGGCTGTTTCGTTAAGAAATGCGCCTCTTAACAACCTAATTATCATGCTCCAAAAATTTATTTTGATAACATGTTTACCCGCAGCTCCCCAGTTTATCCTGCTGTGGAGACCCCTTGAACGTCTTCTAGGTTGACGATGGAGGTTGGTTTGGAATTACAGGTTGTTTACTGTCAACTAGTCAGTGTTAGCAGGCGGATTCAATAAACTACCAACTTGTCTATGTCAGGTCATCAAGGTGTCCTTTAGTTTTTAAGAGAAAAACCAGATACTCCGTCAAGCAGTGGTTCAGTAGACTGGACGGTTGAACCAAGAATTACCCTATTGACGGTAAACACTGCTCACATTGCCTTTTTCGTCAGTTGGTTTTGGTTGCGCGAAGGTGGTAAATGAGTGGACATAGTGTGCAACGGAAAGTCCTCTTATTGTATTGACTGCCTGGATCCTGGATAGGAAAACAAAACGCTCAAGTAGTTTTTGGCGTCATAGTTGTGTTAGTGTAAAAAGATTGATGAACCAGTCCAAGCGTTTTCATAGGTTCGACGGCTGCCGCGAATACGATCCGTGAGACGCTGAAACATACCGTAAGGAACAGTGTACACAGGAGTGTTTTTGAGATACATGGCGACAACGTTCTCGTTCTTGAGTTCTTCAACAGTTTAGCATGTACTTTTCACCGTCGTTTCGATGAACCACATGAACACAAAACCTAGTCCTGACCAGCATAGTTTTCTTGATATCTTCAGTTCTGTATTTCAGTTGCGTGATACGGGCTTAGTGAATGTCGAATTGTCCTACTATCAAGTAATCAAAAGAAATGATAATAACCGCTTCATGGAGGGGGTCAAAGTAGTGAGATGGCTCACATCCACCTGGAACTTGGTATTTACGGTAGCCAACTCGTAAATATCGTGTAAATGGAGCAGATAATCATCTGTCTCATTGACAACACTAAAGCCGTGCAGTCCGAAGTCTTTCTGCTATGCTGCTGAGTTGTGTCCAACCCATGTGTACAAATCGCCGAGGGCAAACAGCCGGTGAATCACCGGTGTTAAGCAAATTGTATCTGACAGGTGATCATAAAACTGGCCATTTGTATCACTGGCATAAGAATTAGTTTAACCATAAACGCTAGTGAATGTAGCAGACTTGTCTCGACTAAATCACAGACGCGTGGACATTATTTGGGTTTGAAACCTTGAGATTTACCTACTACCACCTAGCTGATACGCTGTGAGACGCCGCTTCGAAACACTCTCTGTATGATAGCATGTCCTACAGAGGATGAACCCGATACCTACCCCAAGGAACCTGGCTTGGTCTACAAAACTTGTTCCATTCAGGATCGGCCTCGATACCATAACGGCTCAGTCACCGCAATCAACGCCTTGTGGCATTTCGGCCATCCGGTGCAGCGTTCGTTCAGCAGAGAGCGCAAATTCCACGTTCCAGTGGACAACAGCTTTCGCCCACGGATAGGTCTCAGACTGATTTGATGAACCTCAGCTGGAGTCTTTAACACAGTCGTTTGAAATGTGAGACAGAAATAGGCAGGGTTTTCTTGGAGGCCTTCACCGTGAGCCTCTGGCTGGAAAGCCTGGCATGCGAGAAGACCAGGTGTGAGCTTACTTGCCGTACAGGAAAAGTTGTCTGCGGTCAGTTTCGACTTTTGGGCGGTCGGAGTACCCGTTGCTTGAAAATACTCTTTCGTTTCTCCGCCAAGGGGATTCGGAATACAGCCGTTCTACAACAATGAATATAGTTCCGCTGCATAACGATAGAATCCCGCCTTGTTGCCTAAGAACGCCTACACTACAAGCAGTGTGACATGCGATCCTATGAGCGTAACTGCTTTTCTCTGTCTGCTGGCAAGTATGAATCTTGAAGGACTGAGACTGTGATAAATATATGCCTCAGGATCTTAACAGTACATAGGACCAGACACAACGTCAGGATAGCAGAAAAGGTCAGACAGATAAACACAAGCAGTTAAGCATTCTAGGATCCTCAATTCTGGTGGACCTTCGACAAAATGGATGTATCGACTGTAAACTACAATCGCATGTTTCTGCACTTGAAATCTATAAAATCCTATAGGGTTCAGTTGGCAAAGAAACGGAATTTTTGCACTAGAACGCGTTACGCCCTTAACTCCGCCCATTCTAATCAACATACGTACAAACCAACATGTAATCATAAGTTGCAGTTACCAAAATGAAACTCTATTATTCATAATGATGCGAATGGTTGACATCGATCCAAAATGGATAACCTTCGCATCCTTAATTTATCAGTTTCTACGAAAAAACACGTTTATGAAAAACTAGGGGGCCAAATTTGAGCAGCACTCTTGTATCATTTGTGCTCGTCGATTTGTACGATGGAGTATTTTTCTTTCTTCCGGACAATATTCCCTTGTTCAACTAGTGAAACTCACAGAGATATGAATAATCAACAAAAAAGATCCAGAAACGGCTTAAGAACTCAGCGTTTTTGCAACAAGGCCAAGCAACAGCGCGTCGAGATTTACAAATGGCAGAGGTGAATGTGGAAAAAGGCTTGGCCAGCCACAATTAATATGAGAAAATCCAGTCCTCGTACAATGTGTCACTAACTTGTAATTCCGCTTCTACCTATCGCTTAATGAAAAATATATAGTGACAGACAATTTTACTACAGAAATATCATGTATTTGTTTTGTCTACCTGCAGTCATTGTTGGTTGCATTTTCCCAAACATACGCTCTCTTTTTTGCTGGTAAGGTTGCTAGCACGCAGCAGCTATCAGCTGTGGACCAGGAAATACTAAAACTTGGTAACTTTTACTCCGATTAAACGAAGTTTTGCGGTTTTACTACCCCAGATTATTTACATTTCTTTCTAGTGAGTTTGAGCTAAATTTCAATGCAATTTTCATGGGTCCTTAAAAACTGTGAAATAATAATCTACTGATCCGGTGTGTGCAAAACGATTGACATTACAATGAAAAGTACACAATGAAGCTTTCTAATCGAATTTGGACGGAACATCGACCAAAAAGGATTTCGTTAGGATGTGACTGACAGGATGGTCATGATAGTGACATAGTAACAAACGTGACTGGTTTTCTGTGTTTGATCATCAGGCTAATTACAACACAGTAAGTATGAAAACAGTAGCTGAGGTGAGTTGGAAAAATGGTCAATAGAAGTTATGGACAGTGTGTTTGTTATCAGTTACGCAATCACTGTTCGACATCGTGGACTTGACTGATTATGGGCCAGGGAAGATTAAGTGTCCGCACGAACTTGTTCTGAGCACAGAGGTTAGGGTTGCGTAATCGGATACTAATGGCCTCGGCAACGGTCAGCATTCGGAATCTCACCATTTTTGATCTATGCCTTGGTACGCGGTAGACAAGGTGAAAAGCGTCCTTCTTAATGACAGAATGATTAGAGTCAGTCAAATGAGCAACAATCGCATTTGTAACCGTTTTAACCACATCACTATTCAACCAAGCAGGATGATGTTCACGCACTCTGTCAGATAATCGTCTTGTAATACGACCCAGGTATGATGCTCGACACGAGCAAACAAATGAGTACACACAACAGCTGGTTGTAGAACAAAGAAGTTTGTCTTTGAGTTGTGACATGATAATGGGTGTTGAACGGAAACTCACGCACAAATGAGCGGCAAAGTAGGTTGTTTCCACTGTCTTTTTCAGCTTTCTCGAGATCGCTTCGGCCGTGGGATCACCTTTGAAAGGAAGACTGATAAACGCAGGCTTCTTATTCACAGAAGGAGACTTACATTTCAACTCTACCGCCTGCATCGCCTTCGGAATGAAACGTATTGGGTAGCCATTCTGCAGGAACACTTCTTGTAGAAAGTCTAGCTCACCTTGTAAAGTGTCAGGAGTGCAGATCTTTAACGCCCTACCCGTCAGACATCGTATGAGATTTCGCTTTTGATTTGGTGGAGCGAAACTGTCAAAAGTAATGCACTGACAACTCCAGGTCTGTTTCCTGTGTACAGTTCGTTAGAGAGAACCATCTTCTCATCTTATTACGTCAACATCCAAAACATTTATCAGCCCGTTGCTGTTTGACTCTTTGGTGAACTTAATACTCTTATGGGATCATGTGGTTGTGGTGCATAACTACTACTGGGCCTATCCTCCTTCTGAGTACTCATTACTCAAGGTTTTTCCAACATTTTGAAGTATTATTCCTCAGTCATTGACGATCAGGTCGAAGTGAGCCCGAAGATAAGGAGTCATTCAGATTGTTGTGAACGCAAGTGACAGCTTCGAAACGATGTGTACACCCGTCGGTTTATCTGATAATATTAGCAAAAGCATTACACCTATTGACAGAGTGTGAGGAGAATTAATCTAATATATTCCCAATTCTGCTCACTCTCTTGAATGGCTGAAAGGATCGAGTGTTTTAAATTTGCAGGCAGTGTGCGTAAAAGTTGGGCTAAATCACTTGGAATCAGTTTTATCAGACAAATTTAGAGGGTTTTTGATTTTCTAACATGTACATATTTTCATATGTTTACGTCAAATGCATATAACGTACGATAATTCTGTTCAACCGTTTAGTTTAAAAGGTAATACTTGTCTGTTCGTTACAACTATGAAGGGGACAAAAATCATAACCAGCTAGAGTGAAGAACTTCCTTAAAGATTCCCAATAAGTACGTGTTGACGGAAATGTTCATCTGCACAATACGTTTTTGCTCTGTTCAACCTGTTGAGTTTTTAACGGTAAATTTGGTTGGTGCGAACTGTATCTCCTTTTATAAATCAATTTGTGTAGTTTTTTTGGAATAATTATGTGTCTCCAAACAAACATGAGCAGCATATTTCGCTGATAGCGAATAAAACTGACGAAAATTGAATTCTATCACATCCTACATACAAAATCACGTCAAGGATATTTTGGGAAACCTCATTCTGCCTCATAATCATTCATTCCATGGTTCTTGACGTTTTTACTTACATGCAATTAATCAGATAGGAATAGCTGTCACCAAAGCTACACTGAACAAGAAATTGAAAAGGCAATATTGAAACAAATATCACGCACCTTGACACGACAATCAAACAGTGCAAACAAATTTGAGAACCTGGAGCGTCCCGGCACTTACGCTGCTAACTACGAAGTATAGCTCCGTTTAAGAGCACCTCCAAACAAAGTTGTCTTCGGTCTTGTCTGTAAACCAGAACGACCTTGTTTAATGAGGGTTGATGTCAGTGGGTTTGGAGGATGGGACTTGATCATGGTCAAACTGACAGAACGTGATATCTAGTCTAGTTCTATACAAACAAACAAGCCACACTAATGGCGGGTAGTCGTCTTGAATAAACTTTACCTGTCAGCGATAACCTCTGAACACCGCCGGCAGGGATTGGTCAAGATTCTCCTCTGTATTGGATGACTGTTCTTGAAGATGCATGGTCCTTAAGCGCGAAAGTGAATGAAGCAGGACATCTTATCCAGCCTTTATTTGAGATTTCAATTTCACCGATCTCCTTGCGTTTACTTCGTAAGGAAAGTCGCATGAAAAGTCAACAGTAGATTGAGATAGTTTATTCGGGAGTCAACGCAAAGGTTATCGCTTACATTTATAAAATAGCCATGTATGGAATAGTTCACAAAATGTATCCATTTTTTTGACTGATCTCTCGTATCCCTCAGAAATTGAGCTGACCTTTACTGACGTCACACACTCGTTCGTGGTTTGCCTCGTATTAGTTTTTTCTGCCTGTCTGAATGTTTGTTCCCAGCAAGTATTACAATGTGCCTGAAACGATTCATACCATCTACCTGGGTGAAGTGAGGCAGACAACCCTATCGTGTTATTCTCAAACTGCATAACGTACCGGTGTTCTTAAGAGTATCCAAATCAGTGAGACGAACAAGTGTTAACTTCTATAAGGGTTGGTCGTTCGTCTCATGAATCTGAACAAATACGCGCCAATTGTTCTCAGTGCGATGTCCACGTCACGACGCGCTTATGATTTGTTAATAATCGGTAACTTTACTTAATTCTTGCTAGATAAAACTGTTCAATGACATTCATTAGAAATGCAACCTTTTCGTACAGATGTGGCAAAAACCAGTGTCAATGCAGTTTATTTTTGAAAAGTTTCTGCTGATTTCTGTCGACTTTCTGATCTCGTTACTAAAACACTTATTCTATTGCTAACAAGCTTAGAACGAATACCTGAAGCTTGCGGTTGCTTACTTCGCACTTTTCTAAAGGTCATCACTTTCTCAATGGGTAATCATATATGTCTATTAACAAACTCGTGCTAATTTGATTTAAATACTTTTCGTTCGAGTTTGGTGAACGTAGAGTCATTCACCCTGAAAAATTATCCACCAGTTTAACATAGTCAGAGTGACTTTCTGTACTTCAAGGAACATCGGTTTACATATTCATTTAGAGACTTTCGAATCTTTCTCCTTGCACTTATGCGTGTTTCACGAGCACGTCTGATAGTTCGTACAACTTATTTTGAAGGTGAAAACGATTATGAATTCAAACTGGTACATACTGTCAAATGTTTTCAATCCTATTCAACAAACAGTGAAACCGCTGCAACCATTTGGTTTTTGTCTTTTCATAAGAAATGCTAATATATTTATGGCCAGTGGCCTTCAAGCAACAGGTGTGGACTCTTTTCTGCTAACCGGCAAGTTGATAGAGCATTTCTTCTAGTGAAACGAAAAGTAAACTTTCGGAGTAACATGTTAGTGATTGAATAGAAGTTGAAGCAGATGACAGCTTTAGAATGCAACGGCGTTTGTTTTGGCAATTAGTCGAATAAAAATATAAACTAAGACATTGTCTAATGTAGGCTTTTGAGTAGTCATATGTACACCCTGATATACTCAGACTTTGTGTCAGTCTGACATTCTTCTAAGAAAAAGTAATGGCTTGCTTTATGTTGTGTTTTTTCACGTGAGTTCACTGCAGCTTATGATTTGAATAGAACAAAAATAGAAAATATGAGACGATCTGCGAACCTTCATTTGCATAGGGGTCCCGTACAGGTGTATAAAAGTAAACTGGAGTCATCAAGGTAATTGTAATTTGATAAGTAATTTTTTGGACATACCGATGGAGTGGTTTATTTATTGGCAACTGGCTTAACATTGTTTAGAAAACGTGTATTTTTACATACGAACAGGACCGTTGTTTACTCTGTTCGTTTCGAGTATGTGACGCATAATAGAGGATACCAATGTCTTGTATTGTCTTTATTGGCTAATGAGGTCGAAGTAATTTTACACCTACTTAGAAAAACCTCCGTCATATTCATTTGCTGTTTCTTTTTTACCTCAATTTACGGAAATTGTACCCACAGGAACATTTGCTTAAATAAGTCGCAACACGCTCAGCTTTATGTCTAACCAATTAAGTTGGTTACGACTTACACTAGCAAGATATTACTGGACGACCGTTCATTCTTACTAAATCTACTAAACATATTGTACCCATTTACTATTTTACTTTTCTGACGAATCCACCAGAAAGTACTCCACCGCTTCCTCTTGGAAATATTTACAGACCTCTTCGGCTTGAACAGCGATACGGTGAACCACTAACTTCTCTGTTCTCGCCGATAACCATCCTGGCTGGCCCAAATTTATCACCTTGAAGTGTGAACGCAGAAAGATCAGCGGTAGATTCGGTGGACACTCGTATGACGTGACTGCCAATAAAGAATTTCGTGCTAATGTACTGTGATGTCTTTCATGGACTGCCCTAGGACAATCGGAATTTCACACTTACTAGGTTACAGTAGTTGTCATCAGAGTTGGAGACACAATGAAGGCACTGCGATGAATTGACTGATTGAAAAATCTCACGAATCTCAGTGTGTTTTTAGATTTTTGAACAAAACGTGTTATTCTATTCTAAGTCTCTGATGTATGAGCAAACGAACTGTCGAGCGAGGTAATCAAAGATCACTTAACTCACTGTCGAGGTCAAGAATGCGCTGAACCAGTCTTTGAGCATTTGCAAACATTTCTCAATGTTTTATTTGACGGCTGCAACCGAGCATCTGAGCGTCTTTTTATGGACGACATAGTTATCCATCCAACGGGAAACTAAATCGATCGTCATACTTCATGAACGTACTTATCTGGAGGATTCAACTGGTGCTTATCCGTGTTTTCGTCGTGCCAATTTTTGAGACGTTCATCTTCAATTCAGTCGCAGTAAAAATTATTGTCGGACAATTCTGCATCCCTTGTAATGTTACGATCTCAGTTACTTAGCGGGAAAACGTGCATATTCTAACGGATACGTTTAGCAGACATCTGTGATCTGTCGCGAGTTGGTGTAATTTTGTTATTTAGTGTGTAGGCATGCAAACCGCTGTTGTAAAAGAGAAACAGAGACATAAAGCAGTTTGAAAGAGGAAATATACATCAGGTTACCTGAAAATGTGCCTTCGTTTATAGTTATATATTGAAGTAAAACAAAAATACTTTGAACCGTATTTGGAAGTATCCCCGGTATTTGATTATTTCAAAGCCAAGCCAACTCACTTATCGAACAACTATCACCTGAGCATTGCAACAATTGTTCTATCACTTAGCCTAACCGTGACCTCTGTATTTGTTAAAAAAAACCATAGTTTATTATCCAAACTCATGGTTATTGATGAAATACATGTAACGTACCAATTGTGGTTAATGTAAGATTGTTGCAACTAACAAAGTTGTGATCACAGAGTTAACACGAAATAATGGGGTGATCACCCAAACCGAATTGATAATCACTTTCATTGTCAATGCAATGAATTAATTTGATTGACGAAAATGCCAAATAAATTGCTTCTCGACTTTGCTGCCTACGAACGAGAAGAATTGTTCATTATAGTGGGCCAAACACACAGTTGGCTCTTACAGCTCACGATAAAAACGTGTGCACTTGTTAATTCGAGAATATTTTCTGTAGGTTAAATGATTTTGGTAAACTCATTGCAGACCGAACGTTATATGTTTATGCTCAGAACCCATTGTATGGTTGAAATGACGATTAATAAACGCGTATATAAACTTAAACTCACGCCTGGACATTAATGAAATACTTTTGACCCAACATATCTTATAGTTGAAATTATTACTAAAATGTGTTGTTTCAGTTGGCATACACTTTGTAATTGTTTGTGCATAACATTGTATTCAGCATCAAAATGGGTTTTGACGAGGGAGTGACCACGCTTCAAAATGGAGAGTCCGAACTTCACTCCGACTATGTGATTAGTACTAAGGTGAACTTTTGGGTTTCCAAACTGAATCTCAAGTGACTTGCTTCGCTGAACTTTCGATGTACAATTGCTACTGGGTAGTGTCCACTGCCACTAATGCAACGGTGTGATACTGAGATTTAAACCTAAATCTGGGTTATCTGAAACTTCTTTGTGGATAAACTTTGGACGCATCTTATTTCACTCTACTCCTAGTCAGTGCAGTCATCACAGCTGGTGAGCGAATACATCTGTTATAATCAACTCAAATGATAGAGTGATATTTCCCTCCATTCAGAATATTCAATATATTCAAACATGTTTACCATTATATTCCTTTTACTCTCGAGAAGTTCATTCACACCAACGAATATGTGCCACAACTGATCACAATCTACACCGAAATCATAATTTGACAGGTGAACAAAATCCTTGAGGTTTCGTGTGTACATGTTAGACAATGAGCATAAGTTCATTGTAAGTATTCTTCTTCGTCCAGCGAAGTCGCAGCAAGAACTAGATTTCGGTCGGGATGTGAACATCACAAACAGTTTTGAGGTTCATTCAAAGCTGGCGTCCGTCCAATGTGCCCGTTTTCATCAGCCGATAGCCTAGTTAGTCAGATTGGGAAGTTACTTGTCTTTCGTTCGTGCTGTTGATTTCTGCTACAACACTACTGTCCGATTTCCTGACAGCTTCCTACGTTCTGATTGGTTTTCTGAAATTGTTTGTTGTGTTCAGTCACATTAATCGATACATCTCGTCATTCGGTCGCTTCTTTAATGAACCATTAATAGATATGCCCGACTTTCTTGACTGGTCTGCCCTTGCGTCCGCCAGAACCAATCATCAGTTCCCGCTACTATAACAACAACGATTGTTCAGATCGATGAATTGCAAGAAATACGTTCAGACTACCAACGAAACCTGAAGTATAAGGCGAGGAATAAACCATACTTGCGTTTACTTTGTTTTTGGCGGGCTTATCACTGAGATTACAAACGTCTAATAAACAATCAAGGTGATATCGTCACCATCACGGTTAAATATCACAGTGCTGCCCAAATATGACAAATCTGTAGGGTTGGCAACAAATAGGCCACACTGGTTATCCGATTTTATGAGTGGAAAATGACTGTCGTCCGCGACCTCATTTATACGCCGAATTCTTTGGAGCAGAAGGATCCGCCAACAGAAACTGCCTACGGTGTACTTATCAACAAATACGCAATCAATTGTCTAATTTGTGAGTTTGACTGATTGTAAGCCAAGGCTGTACAAATGTCCTGACCTACACCATCTGAGTGGAAAAGTCGTGATTGTGTAGTCACATACCACAAATTTTTGAAAGCGTTCAAAATTCAGAACCTGGCCATCCCAAAGAAATTTCTAAATGCCTGGTAAACCATCGAAAAAGGAAATGCCTTTCTCAAGAAAAGAATGGTGTCTGTCAGTTACACAATAGCCAAGCAGGTAGCTGTTCCGCTTGTACATTGGTTAAATTACTCAACATGATCTTAACGTAATGTACTAAACATTCTTCCGGTAGTGTAATCAAAGTATGATGCCCCACAAGAGCGGATAACTGGTTATACGCAGTAGTTGGTTGCATAATAGGACAGCTGCAGACATTCTAGAGTGGGTCTAACAGGTGATTAAAGGTGCTGATGTTTGAATGTTGCCAACCGACGCGACCACTGCTATCTGAGCTATGTGCACCAAAGACGTTGGTGTGGACACTAAAGATCCTTTAACCTACATTCAATAAAACTCATAAGCTGGAGCTCGGATTGCCTAACTGTTAGCAAGTTCGCGGTTAGCAGTTTCATTTTCAGTCAGTTTCCTCACCCGGCCCGGTAACTACTGCCATATTTATTGTTTTGTCAAAAGTCTAACAATCAGACAGAAAATTGTCTTATTCCCCACCTTATTGTTTTCATTTGCGTGTAATTACCGACTGAATTGTCCTTATGGAGCAAGTTATATTGGTCCAAAATCAAAATGGCTTTCAGAGGTGGACATTGGTCAGTCGACGACGACTGGACAACAGCTCATTCGAAATAAAACGAATATCGGTTGACAACTGGTCAAACCTGGTCAGTGGTCTAGTTCGTGGTAATGAACCCGCCGAATAGATTCCAAACTAAGGCATTCTTTTTGTAAAGTCTATCGAAATCCAAATGCTTGACCCAATATCACACAAATGAAAGCGGTCCTTTACAGAAGCTTCTCCTACACTAGCCTCAAATCCATCAAATCGATGGTTGACAAACGCGGTTCAACCAACGAAAAAGTACAACTCAACAGAGCTGTCGCCAATCAATTAAAAATAACCTAGTTCTTTTAAAACAAGATAGATAATTGCATCGACTGAATTTTGTTATACTTCTATGTGATTGTACTTGCCGGAAGATGAAGTATCAAAGAAGTACAAAGGATTCACAGGATTCATGGGGAGACGACGGTTTGTTGGGGAGCTGAGAGTGTTCATTTAAATCTGAGTTCAAAGATAACTCGATTTCGAAATGTCGAACTGAGTAAACAAACATCTCACCGAGGACTATCAAGCAAACTACAGACGCATTTCAGCGTGCACAAATAAATATCGGACCAAATGCAAGTGAAAGATAAGGCGTATTTACATTTTACAACAATGATTCTGATTACCAGGCTATAGGAAGTGTTGGGCTAGTTTTCTGCCTATGTGTCAAGTCTGCCCTTGAAACTGCTGCAGTAGGTTTTGATAGATTGTTTCAGATTGGAGATACTCGGACTTTGAAGGGTCTTCCATCTAAGTCAAACGCCTCACCTGATAGTGGTTGAGTCAGCTATCCCGATCGAGCAAACGCATCTTTGTTAGCGAGCCTTTACGTGGATGCCAAATCCTACGTACTTAGTTCTTCTTCCTTGGTACGAACATAGTGTAGTGTAAACTATCAGTTCACGCGGCCTAACTGGTTAGGGCAGTAAACCAGGTTTCGTTGTCCACTTGTGACCTCTCTTTGTGTCTTCTTAGTGGTATTAGTGTCCTTCTTGAATTAATGATGAAAAACATAGGTATTCAAACTGATGTGCGCGTGCTGCCGGGGGGGGCGAGCATTGTGAGAAAGAAACTGAAATAAAATGCTGAAGAGTGTCCACTGAGTAGCCCAAGAACAAAATTTAACTTATCATTTAATAACTGACTGTTTTGGGACGAGCTGAATTTTAAAACGCTAATTCCCAGGTCATTTACAGCTACAGTAATATACATTACAACAGGTTGTATGGCTATAGTAAATTAAGGTGAAAACAAAACTAGCTAAAATGTTTAGCAAGTCAGGCTAAAACGTTAAGTTTGATGGTTGTTTTGAATCCCATGTTACGTTATGTATCCCACATTTTACATTATGGTTATCACTCGGATAGGTCTGTTGACAACTAAATTGAAACAGTTCAACCGTTCTAACTATTCCGGAAGTTAAGAAAGTGTTCTTACTTATGATATCTCCACTAATTGTGTGCGAGTAAAATGTCGTGTCGACATTTTCTTTTAAAAGCAACTTAATTCCCATAGACTATCCAATTAAATCATTGGTTCCTGCTTGCTCTGGAGAACAGAGCTATAGTCCATACCTCACCTTCGCTTACAGACAACATAGTTTACATTTCATTCACTAAATAGAAACTACAGACAATCGACCCTCAAGAACGTCCTCAACTTTCAGTCTGATTGACACGGGAGACCCACCATACTCAAAAATGACATTTCACAAGCGGTTACACTCAGAACTCAGCCTGCCTTTCACCGATGGGCAAGGTCACAACATGTCTTGGCAGTGATGGTGATGAAACTCAAAGCAAGCGCTCTGTATCAGATAACGATTTATTGTCACTGGTAACAAAAATCACGTATCGATTCTAAATTGTCCGAATTGTTTTACTAATAGTTTTTTCTTGCCAGTATCACAAAAGTATGCACCGGTTTTTGCTCAAACTCTATGTTGATGATATGACGACAACTTTAAGCAGGGTATTCCACACTTGACAAATACTAACAATAAAAGAAATCCGTTTTAACTCATCTGTTGACGACCCATGCCATGTTCTGTGAGCCACAATGTGACTATCTGTATCACATCGATAGTATAAGGATAATGGATCCATTTTAGGCGATCTTTGTGAATAGTAAATTGAGTGAAGCTAATATAACACTTTCCTGTTACGATGCTGTACTGAGAGATATTTCAGTGAGAATGGCCGAGCTGAACTAAACAATAGCAGAGAAGACATTTCTTTCCCAAGGAAAGCAAAAAGGAACTCTTTTGACTGCCTAGCATGGGTGTACGATTTATGTAAATTTACTAACATGGAGATTATATATACGCGTCTTGTAAGGGTTCTCTGTCGGACAGGTAGGCAGATGAAAGTGGTAATTGAATGACTGACACAGGCGCTTCAAGAAGTGCGGTTTTCTGTTAATGTTAAGTCACTTGTGGAGATGAACCAGGCTTCAATTTTCCTCATCATGTTAGTTGATTCGTGTGTTGAGGAGAAGTGGTCAAACAGGTGCAATGAAACAGAGTATAGTTGCTGTTTATTAAACTGTTCTTGCTTAGGGGAAGTAAATTACGCGTACGTGACGAACTATTTCTGTCAGTCTGGCTAAACGTTTAGGTAACCGATTAATCGCATTCACCTCCCGTGTTTTGGGTTCGCTATGAACTTTTCCCCGTAAATGTTTGCCAACATATCCATTCATCTACACATCTCCGGCCAATTATGTGAGCCAAACCTTCTGCCTGGATCTAGATGCGTGAAGGAAGAACAAAAGTCAATACAATTGTGTATCATTCAATCGGCAACTACTATCAGGTGAACGTATATTTGGTGTTCTCCAATGACGCCGCTGAGTCGACCAAAATTTGTTCGGTAACAAACTTTGCGTACTGCTGAGAATGCTCTTATACGACCGCAACTCATTCTGTGTGAATAAAAAGCGTTCATCAAACCCTTCCGCCGTTTTGTTTATTGAAGGAGTCACGTGATTTATATGGTTTCAGACAATGCCTTCAATGATCTTCGTAGCAATTGAGTGCGGGGTGTACGTTGTTTTTTTTACTGATATCTAACAAATTGTGTGATAATTTTGTTTTAAACCTTTACAAACATAACCTTCTGTTTGTACTTCATTATGGAAAGTTTGTTAAGCAGTTTGGTCTGCGACCCTGTGTTATATAAACAACGACTTTTGCAAGATGTATGCAGCGGATGTCTTTATGGTGCGTTTCGTCCTTTTCACTTAGATTTCTTCCTATGTGTGACAGAGTATAACAGCGGTTCACTGTCTTGTTCATTTTGTACGTAAATATCTTTCTGTTAAAGTGTTCGGTTGTAACGATACTTGATTTGTTTTAGTTCATAGGTTTAAGAAGAAAAGTGGTAGTTGATTTGTTGAAAATGTTCGTATGATGCTGTTGAACGAGGCAATAACTGGATTGGTTTGTTTTACCTTGTCTGTTGATCGCGACCGCCAGCTTAGTGGACAAACTTGAAGTCTCTTTTACATATTCTTATGCTTTTAGTCACAAACGTTCTTGAAAACGCTTTACCACTCAAACTGTCTTCGTTTATTCCAAGGTAGTACGTCACCCAGGCTACAATTTTATAAAAAACCCTAGACCAGTGTCCATTAGATTTTTCATGCAATCACATAAGTATAGTGCTTACGACGTCACCAGTTCTACTGAACGCACATTGCCACCCAGTTACTGAAACAGTAGATCTGACCTACACTTGATCTACAACTGTTTAAGGACTTTTTATTACTGTGTAACAGTTTTCCCTAAGGGAAAGCTCAGTTATTAGGCTGTTATTGTGCATTCGTTCGTTTTATTGCTAGAACGTTTAAGTTTTACGATCTGCGGACAACGCTCAAGCGTATACTGGTGGTTTTCCATTTTCAAAATAAACGTCCTGCGTAGATTATTACGCATCATCTGGTTTTTCCCACATCAGTCAGTAGACAGATTTTTTACCGGCGTGAATGTACATCTCAGATCATGTCTATTAAGAGGTATATGCGATAAATGAGCAGTACCGTATGGTTCGAAATGAATTTGCTGGTCATAATATGTAGTAGCATGGTAACACCTCTTCCAATATGTAGTGCATCTTGTATGCTAGAATAAATGTATCACTTCAGAGAGTTGTTTGTTTCATCAAGCTGGATTCGGACACAAACCTCGAATATTTAACGACTGAAGTTTTGTTTGTCGTATTACTTGTTTTGTCAGGTCGGCGGTAAGTCAGGGGGAGAAGGAGATATAGGCAGTCCTGACTAGCCAGACAAGCATTTCTATCTGGTATTCTGCTGCTAAGCCGACTCAGAGGTAAGAATTTCGAACTGAACTCGTCAGTCTGCCAAGTTAAAAGTTAGTTGGTCTTCATCAGAATTCGAAGGTTTTCCGGTTACGCAGGACAAACAAGATCGTCTGATCAAAGCGTTCACAGCCTATGACACTATTATGTTCATCCCCAGAATTCATTGAAGCTGCCTCGAACAAAATGCTTCGCAGAACGGTCAGGATGAATCACAGCCTTATTAAGTTACTCAACTGCCCATGTTCTTCTTGCAAAACGCACGCTAAATGTTTCAGGAAACCGGTGCCCTTTACATTACTATGTGCTTGTCCATATGTTTCTTCAATGGACCTCTAATTTCGTAGACCGACGCGTTTACTTTGGGGCCATCATTTGGTTTATTTTAGGGAGAATGTCAGAAACGCGAAAGATCAATAGGTAACCTCATAGAAGTGTATGTCTGATCAGCTGCACTCAACAATGTCAAGAATTTATGACTGACAACAGTGACACTCAATGACGCGAAGGGCGGCCTTGCGAGAAAACCACTTAGACGGTACGCACCCCAAGAGTACACAAGCATTAAACTTACTTGGTCAAGTCTTTCAGGTTAAAACCAGTGGTGTATAACAAAAATCAGGTGTCTCTTACTTGGTAACAAGGCGATAATCACGAACTGATTACTGTATGAAACCGACAATTATTATGTAATTTATTAAGTCAACGTTATACTTCTGCCTCTGGATTTCGACTTGGTGAATCTTACGAATCACCATATCTGCGTATTTATGCGGGCTAGTGAGACAGCGGTTTTATCCTTTTTTCCTCAACCGTAAGCCTTAAACGTACATGTTATACAGAATGTCTAGTGAGAATGTTTGTTTGTGCTCGTTTACGACGCAGACGTGATCAGGTTCTGTGGCCAGATCTACCGTCATTTTCCGTTACATTTTAATTCAAAGTTTACGCAAGTTATTCATTTAATTACACAGCCAACCGATGTTCAGACCACATGGAGTGAAAGTGGTCATTTCAAGAGTAAAAGTGGTCAACACCTATAACAAAGAAAATGATCAGAATATGATTCAACAGTTTGCCGGATAAAACCGTTTTCTTTTTTTTTTCACGAATCTGTGAAGTTCAATTCACACATACCAAAACTTTGTTCACACCTTGACGTGGTCACCATTAAAATTAGCATTCTTCTGGTTTATGTCAAGATATTTTCGGTTCGTTTGGTTCTACGGAGTTAAGTTTTTGAAAAAAGTAGTGCCAGGATGTTTCCTCCATCAAGTTTCATGAAGAGCCTAAAGTAATTCAGATTGTTTCAGCTTCTGAGTAAGGTGAAGTTTGTGGTTCTTGTTTGCCAATTTAATCATTTCCCTCAACCAATCAAAATCTGGCAAATCGATTAAACGTGAAACCCATTTAGCGACCTGTTTAATTTAACATTTTCAACATGATTGTCAGACTGGGAGTAATCAGCTTCCAATATGCTATTTTGTCACGTTGTGATGTTATTGGTTCGTTTTGTTACACATACTTGTATGCTTGCAGAAAGTGACCTAATCCCATATCAAACATAATTATGGACATGCAAATGTTTCATGCATGTTACATTGAGATAATGTGTACTTGCTCAGTGACTAATTGTAGCCCATCGACTTTCATTTAAACTTGACTAACCTATTCCCTAGGACACGCATGGTGTAGTCTGTCAAGTGTTCAACGCCCGAGGTACAGGAAACATACAACAGATTGCGCGGTTGTTTACAGTGCTAAGAGACTGCATCTTTCATTAAACAACCAAGTCGGTTGACGTAAACCATTCTGATACAGTGAACCGGTTCTGTTTAGTATACTTAACGTCGAACAACTTCACACCATCTTCAAGCCGTTGCTATCCAGATGTTGAAACAAGTGTAGTGTGTTCAGAAGAAGTTTTTTTAAGTTTGTCATTGCCATGGTAGCAACGACAAATACTTACTCTGATGTCTTTATTCCATTTGTGCACCGCAGTTTCATTTTGCCTGCCCTTTTTTGGCTCGTGCACACGAACAGACATACATCAGTGTAGAGTTAGGAAGAGATCAAAGGCTTGTACTTTTTTCTGTGTGTTAATTGCAGTGTAAGATTTATTTGAAGCTTCAGTAATGTGCAAAAAGCAGTTCCAATAAAAGAAAACTGCATGAAAATAGTGGTCCCTGACATAGAGCTTGCCAGAAAACTGGTGCTCTGTGCCGATACATCGAACAGGCAAGCAGACAAGAAAAACAGTAGCTGTACGTGGAAACATAGTGTTTCGTGAATCCTCTAAATCATTAATCTAAAGCACAGAAAGTTTGACAGTTTCAAGTTTAGGCGTAGACTGATCATTGTTTCGAAAACCCAGACCGAGTATTCTGTAAACTTATGACCAGAGAGTGCATTCTAGGGTACACATACGCTCAATTGAAAAAGTTCTATTTAAACAGTTAAATGCACATTTGAAGCGTATATTAGCCAATCTGTCGTGATTACTGGGGAAGGATGAGCTAGTCGATGAACCGCTCCAAGCAATATTTTGTGCACATTTTACATCCCCTCAGAAATCTGCTTTTAAACGTTGGCTTAATTCTATCAACCTTTTATGGATGAGAGAACATCCTCATTCACAAGCTACTGTCGTTAGACCGTCCCGGGAAGCGTGCGTTTAAATGCATATCTGCTTTCCATGCTGGCTACAAAGATGTTTAGGTATCTTCATACGAGTTTGTGCAATGATGATTACCTCCTAGAGAATACCTTAGAGGAAAATCCCTAACAGGTGCTTTTTAAACGCACCGTTTCGTCAGAGCTACATAATTTGTAGACACTCATAATTGGTTCGTCATTAGTAATTATGCCTTGTTTGCAGTCGAACTCTTTCTGCTCACGACCAATCAGGTAAATTGAGGCATAATGATTTAAGAAAGCAGGTCGACTATCGTACGTTTTTTTTTAAGGTGGTAGAGCCTAGATTACATGCACTCAATCGGCTGAACCGCTGCATCATTTTAAAACGTTCCCACTTTTTATTCACGCTAATCCACTCCCATGAAATTATCTGTATTCCGTAGATATAATAAGAAACGATGTTAAAAACAACATATTACGACATATTACACATGTCCTACTGGTTACATACTCAAGGTCACCATGCGCTATCAAAAGCTAAAAGCTTCCATAGAGCAGATAACCTTAGTTCAGTGACAGGAAAATGTAACGAAACAAAACCTGCTTGACTGGTATTTGTAAGTTCGTTTATTCATGCAAGTCGCCATGGATTTTAAGTATCATTGGACACAATCTGCGTTACCCCTCTTAGCAATTTTCACAAGTTATGCTTTCCTTTTTACTCCTACGTTTCCTTATAGCACTGTGAATGAAGCACAGTTGCAAACTAAGTAAAATTATCGTTATATACATTTACACTGTGGTGAAGATGCAGTTGCAGTTGCAGCGGTTGAACGTCAGTTTGAAGGCTATTTTCACACAGGTAGTAGATGAAGTCTGTAAATAACACAAATTAAGACCGTGCTTTTCTGGCTGAAGACGCAGCAAAACCCAGTTACATATCACTATCGCCTCAAGATGTACATCATCCGTTACACGTGAAATGGCAACGCAGGTTATCCGTGTTTTTCAAGCTCTTCTCAAAAGTTGCAGATACATATGTGCTAACGACAATAATCTATTTGGACCACAAATAAACATTTCTGTGATTCTGGTCGTTTGTTTTTATTGGATATTTATTTTACTATTAATGTATACATTTTTGTGCACCACAAGTTCGTTTTTGGAATCGAACTGTTATTTGGTGACCCGTATATTTTTAATTGTTATAAATTTTACTTTAGATTGAGATTCCCTTCCAGCAATAAGTTTGGCTGGCGTGACGAGTATAAAAAATGGGCAGACGAACTGTTTGACCGTTTTCGACGAAGAAATGTTTTGGGTCTTCAAAATAAAGTCCACGGTAACACTTTAATAAAATCAAGTTTTCATTTGATCCATACATTTTCAGTATGAATATGATGTTTTTCAATTTTCACTTCAATATTTACTAACTTCTTCGTTTGTAATTCTTTCCGGTTGTTTGCGGGCTACCACACTTTTGGAAGTTGAGTTTACGTTGATTGGAAAGCTAAATAAATCAGTCAATTTCAATAACATTAACGGGTCTCAGGGACGCAGTCTATCTAAACTCAGAGTGAATGTCTTACTAGATGGTGCTGCGTGTAATCGGTAGACCGTGAATACCTCTGTTATCTTTTTGTTAAATTTTTTCTAGCTATTAAAGTTCTTGAAATTCCGTGGTGTGTTTCAGTCCCTGAAATCTTAGAATTCTGTTGCCTGGAAATATTTTTGTTTCAATCTTTCGAAGACGTAAGCAAGGAATCTGCGGTAGTTCAATAACATAGGGATAGATTGGAAAATAACGAAAAGTAGCATTAAACGTTATTCCGGAAAACTGATGGTGGAATACAATGAAAATCGATGTGATAGACGTGGAAGCATATGCTTTTATTTACTTTTGGACGTAATGAGGCAGGAAAACGTAAGTATACTTTCGATGATTGAACCGTTGTTAAAACATTAGGACTAAGCTTTTTGTAACACTGCAAACATAAGATACGTCCATAAACTTACTTCAACGCAGGGCAGTGCACAAAAACTGGACAAGTTAGTGGTATTTTCTTGGTTGTATTCGCCATGCTTTGCCATTCTTTTCTACCACCGTTGTAAACTTTTCCATAGAATCATGACCTACGATGGAATGGAAACGAGATGACCTGCTGAACGAACGGCTTCGAGGAACATTTCCCGTTTAAAGTTAACAACATTTAAAACGGCTCCGTCCATTTGTCCTGCCCTACGAGTTATGCCAAACTGTACTCCATGGTTAGACACTTATAACGTAGTGGAGCACACCTCTCACTACGAACGTACCCGTACATCACGGGTCGGCCGTGTCCCATACTGTCTGACACAAGGAACGAATATAACTTCCAACGTCGAAAGTATGAGGAAGTATACAGTGACATACTTGTGCTTGTTTGTCCCGTAAGTGGCATCCACATTCACAACATGTGGGAAACGTCTGAATAGTTCTATCTACGTTCGATGGGCAAAGTAGATATGCGTAAATCTGTCGTCTTCATCCGTCACAATGCGCACCATACCTATCGCGCTAATCACCAAAAGCACCCCGTCAAGGTTCTTTAACCTCCCGTGACCAATCTTACATAACAGACTCACCTGACATAGCAGATTTCAACTTGCGACAAATGTTTCCAACCGCAACGGTTGTGATAAACTTCCCGTAAACATCCGCTACATACTGCTTAATGTCAGCAGTTGGTGTATTGTACTGTAACAGACCCTTGCTTTCGTTCAATTCACTGAAGGTGAGTCCACAATTCGTAGGATGGGACTGATATAGCAGACGAGTGACGGGTAGTTGTGCAACAACTTGAACAAGCTCACAACCAAACACGCCTCTCGTCGGACCACATGATACTGTGTTCTGCAGCATGTGTCGCGAGAACTGATTTGTTAGAAGCAACAACAGATAACCCACTAGACAAGTCGCACACCCCTGCATACACTCATACGCCTTTTATACTTCGCAAAACGATAATAAAACCGCATGTTTTTCAGGAAATCATGTCACCTTACCTCATCATACTTCAAAGCAGTTTTTGACCTACGGCTTGTCACACGAACGTAGATAACGCCCACCTCATCCACGTACCTCTGAAGACACTCCAGAAAGTGTGAGAAGGTGCGAAATTCGCGATCCTCACATATCGCCTTGAAATAAAATACTCACCAAATGGAAACGAAAAAATGAATTGAAATTAACTCCAGCATTCTGGTGTTAATATTGCCAAACACAATCCACTACACCATTGGCAGCCATACCGATTTCCGAAAAAATATTACGTTAAAGTAGTTTTCATTTAGTGGTCAGTTAAAACAAACCGATATGAGCCCAAAATGCAAATTTTGACGACTTCAACTTCAGCATCAGATACCAAATTAAAAAACCTTTTTCTTCAGATAAAATGAATTTTCCCAAACATTACAGCTCAGGAACTCACGGTCTACGACTAGCGTTCTAGCTGGATGGTTGATTGGACAGTGATAATCCAAAGACGTTCACAGACTTGAGTAAAAATCATACGACAAAAAGCACAGGATGGCGCGATCGAATTGCGTTCGCTTGAGGAGGCCGGAGTATTTGAGGTCACACGGACATTAGCAGCTCTCAGACTGTCTTTTAGGTAATCTTAACTGACTAAACTTCACTTTATGAAATGTATGTGTTTCACACTTACAGGTGGGACTAATTATTGGTGTTTTGCCCCATTGCGAGGCCATGTCAGGTGATATTCCTACGTTCTTTCTCCCAGCAACCTCGCCATAATTCAAAAATACCCTACCAAAAACAATAGCAGAAATAATAAATAGCCATATTTTGGGTGTGAAAAGGCAATCTTTCCTTCAGCTTAATGTGCCACATACGTGTACTAGCGAAACAAACCAGTAGTGCTGCGGAGGCGTAGGTTTTATGTAGAACGCTGGCGAACACAATAATGCAGAAACTTAATCCGTGTTTCCCGATGAACTGCGTAGTTATTTTGTCGTTTTCCCAAAGTGTCTATTTCGATTCTAGGTTATCAACATTTCTGTCACCAGGACCTCAAGTGTGCGCCCCACATCACAAACCTGATCAGCCATTCATTAACGTTTGTTTTGAAAGTGGGTACAGTGAAGACGGTTTGCTTTCTTCAACCTTAATATCAACGGAGATTTTAAGTCTGATCTGGTTTGCTGTAGTTATTATAACGGTTATTCATGCGTGATGTACAAAAGTGCACTGAACTGAGAGCATCTCGGGGTCATAAAACTTCTGCGTGCACGTGAAGATTGTTCAGCCACTCGACCAATCAAATACTTAGGAATATTGCTTGTTTTGCAAAAAAGATCAAGTAAAAGTCGCCCAAGTTACGAAAGAAAGACACAGGAAGCTCACGATTGAACACCAGGTAGTTGAAATTTTAAGACACCTTAATCTGCACTAAGTTGCTAAGGGACGTGCTCTCGAAGGAAAAACCTACGGATTTATTATTGCCTTATCTCTACGGGCTTCTAAAAAGTGCACCGGACGAAACAACCACTGAGATTGGTTCTGAATATATGCACTACTCCTCAGCATACCACCGTGCAAAGGACTCTGGATGTTTCGTGATTAAACCACAAACGTTTATACCAACAAAGTTTTCACGATTTCCCCACTGATGGAACTATCGACTATTTGTCTAGTTACGTTGATTCGTTTGAGAGTACTATTTTGAGTCCGAAAGTGTTGATTTCTGGATGCACATTCAGCGTACAATTTTACGTTTAACGGACTGTTTTGCTAAAAAGTGCATATGATGATATTGGGATATCCCAGTCGTCCACGTGCTGATTCTTTCATAAACAAGCTTTATGTGGTCATTGAAAAATATCAGTCTTAGTGCTGTTGGTTTGATACAGTTTTCGAAATAAAACATTTGGTTATTTTTTCCTTAAGCTTATTTGGGCACATCCTTCCTCACAGTACATGTCAAGAGTACGAAGCAAAAAGTGGCCTTCATTTTTGTAAGTTAAATTCACTGGATGCTCAAATGTCATATGAAAACGATCTCTCTACAGAAAACTCCCATAGATCGACACCTTGTCTAACACTCCACGACCAAGGCATAGAAATGATCGGGTGAGCTGAAAACTATTTATATGTGGTTGTACTTGAGCGTCTGGATACTACGTTATCCTGTATGTCGTTAGGTTAGTGGATTTGTGTTTAACACGCTAGTCTCACAAGCACGAGGATCGGAGTGTAAGTTCCGGTCGGGAAAAGGACATACATTAATGATGAGTTTCAATAAGCGAGAAACGTAAGTCTAATGCCTCACTGGGAAGTGGGTTAGCCAAAAACATTTATTTGAACGCAGAAGCTGCGATCCAATGCGAATGAAGTTCATTTTGGAATGACGCCAATAAACGGTAGTTAATCCCAGTTACTGAAGCAATCTGAAAAACTTGACCTCCACAAAGTTTTGTAGCAAACAGATTGGCAGAATAAATAAATTATCCATGACGGGTTGTAGGCAAATGACGACCAGCTGCATTTTGACCGACAGCTGTCAGAAATTTCGGTCATTCAACAGGAGACAAGAAATTCCTTATTTTATCTTACTATAAACGTTGATCCTCACCTTCAATACCCTCCAAGCCGAAAGCCCACCTTTCGAATTCGGACGTCTTGAATCCACATCGGTGATTACAACGGACCTTCGAGAAGCTAACGGAATCCTCAATATAATCTAAGTATCTCTTTAAAGATCACATGTTGGGGGTGGTCTTTAGGCTGAATGACGTAAAGCTCAAGATGATTGCATTCCCAGGGAGTTCTACTGATACTTCCACTAGTTCACCTTCTGTTTAGCCCCATCCTGTTTGCTAGGGATTTTTGTCTCCTCCCCCGATGGGTGCGCTTCACAGGAGCTAGTTGCTGTCCGTTATTCTAGGCCAGAACTAAGGTGACGCATAACGTTATGCCTTCAGTTCACGAGGAAAGAAGTATGTCGCTCAACCATCACTGCCTTCATATGACTTTTCTCTGCCAGACGCATGATGATTCGGTCGTGCCTAATGTGAGGTCAATGGCGAAGTTGTAAACACGGTTGCCTTATGAAAGCGTGGCCTGAGTTCTAGTCCCGGCCGTGACAAGGATATGCACTACTGACGAGCTGCTCTAATGTGAGAGAACCTCGGGTCTAGGGCTTCTTTGCGAAAGGGGTCGACTGGAGAGTGTATGGGAATGCTACAGTTACAATCAGCTGCAAATGATGTTCAATTTGAAAATGTATTCTTTAGCACCGTTCTCGTCTCGTTTATAATACAATCTGTTTTTGTTACTGGCAGTGTTGTTTTGGTTGTCTCGAGTTATTTCTTTACGTCACTCTTGCCATTAAATGTGAGATGTAATTCACACATTTGTTTGTCACACGTGCTCTAAAAAGGGAATGCTGAAAAGCTTTTTCGAGTGATTGACAGTACGCCACTTCCATACAGAAATACCTTTCTTCCTACTTATAATTTGTTCACATCGCATGAAGTGGGTTTGTAACAAAGGCCAAAATTTGTGCACATTGAGGTTTTCTTCCCCAAGTTAGCTTAACCGACAATAGAGAACGAAGGGTTTTCTTAGGTTTAGCTCCGTTATAATGCGTACATCTACGCAGCTTCCACCTCCCTTCGGAAACCCACGCACAAGTCTAATATGGTATTTCTTTTTGGACATTGTAATTCCATAATATTTTTTAGATCATCCGAGCAACTGGTATTCTGATTCTTTTAAGTCTGAACCAAGGACTGTGGTGGATTTTCACCAAATAAACTTATGAAGTGCGTGTGTTATTTTTAATCACTGATAACCTGGTGGAGTATACATCAGTTTTAGGTAGTTTCATCCATAATTAGCGCGTAACCACAATATACTCCAAATCGCCTTCCGAAAGACAGTTCCCCGGAATTCTTCCGAATATGTTCACTAAGGGTCCAGTATTCACAGAACCGTCACCACCAAACTACAAGTCTAACATTTAGCCGAAGAACCCACTCCTTTGAGGGATATAGTCAACAGATAGGCAGGTGAGCCATGTCATCTTAACCTGACTGAACCATACCTGTTGTGACTTTGATAACAGGACGTGTACACTCGTTCCATCACACTCGCAATCTGTTCAGTCTGGACGTGGACACATTGGCATGAAAGAATCGAAGTTTTGACAAAACGTATCCAAGCTCACATTTGGGACAGATTGTGTGAGTAACGATATCTTCTGTGTATTCTAACAAGCGATCTATGATCTGTTTTGTTTGTGCACCGGTGACCCAGTTGATCGGACGGAATTGTTCTAAGAAGCTGATCGAGTGACTGGACACAAGTATGTGTGTTGTGATTAAGGATAAGCAAGCCTTAGTCAGTCCACGTGTTAGCTACATCGCATAATGTCTTAGAATATGTCCAACTAATCACCGTTTTGTATGATCCATGTAATTTTTTTTTACAGGAATAAAGAAGATGATATACGCATTATGCGACTTTCAGCTGGTGATGGAAAGTTGTTAGGTAATCTACCTGAACTACGGTGGCTATTGTTAACTAGTGATTGCGATCTTCAACGCCACGTTTGTTGTGGATATTTTCAGAGGCAGTCATTTCAAAAAGGCAATAGAATATAGACTGACTTTTATCCGCAAGATTTGTCCACTTTCGTGCAATCCAACATATACCTCTTGACAAACTGTTCCGGATAGCCTTTTTGAACTAGTACGTTAAATATGAATTGTCCTTCCCCCTCTAAAGTATCGCTCGAACAGGTATGCGTAAGTCTGTAGGCCGTACATTTGGTGGTACTCATTTTCCACCTCGATCGTACAAAACTGCTCAATGCAAGCTAATTCAGGATTTATTTTCCTTTGCCTTGTCTCATTCGAACAGCAATACAGAAGAGTGTCTAGAAATGCGATACCTTCGAGCGACTCATGTTCCACAGCAAAACGGGTATTGTCCGCAGAATTCCCCTGGAACCCGCTGATTCACCTGCCATACTTGTAACATCATCTGCAAGAGTAAGCGAATTAATCTGCATTGTTAATGGACCACTTTGAAACTTCGTCTTGAAACTGTCAGATAGTGACGGCCTTTAATGTGACCCCATTTCTATCCCGTCCTCTGGCTAGAATAGCCTACAGAAAAACTGAAACAGAACATTACGTACATGATATCTATACCATACACAACATGTATATATATATATGTGTGCACAACGTATATAACTTGTGACATATAACATGGTATATATTTTATAACAACTGTCTAAACTCCTCTCCCGGCAATCCTAAGTTCATGCAACTGTTCCAAGATAGGCACTCAGAGACAATTTTTCTTCTAAACGGAAAACCCGTAAATAGAGTGGTTACCTTGTGTGAGAATTTTCGTTTCCATGGCACGTTTAGCTACCCTGAGATTTCGCCCAATTCCACAAAATATTTCTAACTGTAGACTGCTTTCTTTCTGTCTACCGACTTCAGTATCTCAGCTAGCCACTTTGCAACGCGTCTCCTTGATCGGTTGCAGAGGCATTCGATCTATGTGAAACGGAAGTAAACAGTAAAACGTTTGGACGACAATGTCAGCTTTTTGAAACCCTCAGACTGTCATTTAACTTATCAAGATGATTTTGTCAAAGCCTTCTATGTGGTCACTTCTTTATCCTTTTCTCTAACTTGGTTGTATCTTGAAACAGCGAATTCCCTTCGTTTTAGTAAGTCACTTCAGTAAGAACGACAATTCTCAGTTTGTAAAGTCTATGGTGGGGAGGGTAAAGGGCAGTGTTTTGACCCTTGTTGTGGTTCTACTCTGTACTTGATAAGAGTAATGTCATTCACGAGCTACGGATGGCATGAATGGCAAAACTGGTGCACACTGGCAAACTAAACGTATTGCTGAGGCAGTTTGAATGAAACCATCCGAACTGTCTGTTGGACAAAACAATTGTCGAGTTGGCTTTCTTTGAAACTGACTCACTACTGGGCCGCGCGCTAAGGTCACTTAAGACAATCATGCTCAAGTCGCGTTTGCAAGCGGCGGTACCCAGTTTTTCGCCCCTAGTAGGTAAACTGTACAAACTGAAGGAGGGGTATGCAGATAGAGATAGAATCTCAAACACAAACAAAATAAAGAACAGAGGTCCTGGTACGAAATATCCTGGTGCAAAGCTGCACGCATAATACCAGCCTAAAATGCCCGCATTACTCTAGAGTTAAGGTGGCTACCATGAATGTGATCGTTAAACCATAGTATTATAGGGTTTCCCATACTGTAATTGTGAACTCTCTCAAGCAGTGTTAAATTCCCTGCACGGTCGAAGGTCATCACCAACCATCTATGCCCAATCTTCTCGAGGAGTAAGTGGGTTGGTAACATCCAGTAGTCTCTCTTGACTTTCAGACAACAATGCACATCGAATCAAGTGCTTGTGTAGCCGATCGTTAAGCAAGCTCTCAATGACCTTTGAGACAACCAACAGTAATGCAGTGTGCCTGTATGTAGATGCGATCATTACATCTAAAGATTATTGACACTTACAGGTTCCGGTAGGCATGTCTTCTGAGAGAGGATGGGTGGGTTTTGACTTGAGACATTCATCCTACTTGCGTGGAGCAAGTGGGACATTGTATGAGGGCTTTCGGTGATGGTCGCAGCAGTGTTGACAAAAAGTTTCGGACTAACAATAAACTTGTTAGTGAGATCTACCTGATACTGACGTTTATTGACGCTCACAGTTGTTGTTCGGGTGCGAACTACACAGTGGTCACCGTATGCCTTTTCGATTTTCTCCAACTGAAACCTAGTTCAAGTTGACTTTCTTGCTAACAGTGAATAGTTTGTGCTGCGCCCAAACTGGATTTTCCACCTGGGTTGTCCAACTTGCATATCAGTATCATGCCTGCCGATGACTTCCACAATAAACTGTCACTGTTCAACCAGTGATTAACATGCTGAGGAATCATGTTGACATATATCGCTGAGTTCTTTGTCCGGTGTTTTGCAAAGTTTCAAGTGAGGAGATAGCTTTATTTTACCCATTAGTTGAACTGTGGTGGCTCCGTGGACACTAAGACCAAAAGGAGAATTAGGTTGCACATCGCCAGTCATGGTTTTTGTTGGTTAGAAAATAATCCGGTTATGAGTATTTATGAGAGATTCGGCACCATATGAGCTTCCCAACATTTTCGATTAGGCGAGAAAATTTGTACCTTCAACGTAAAACTCAAAGGCAGCTGAATTGAGTCCAACATAAATCTCACTATCGTCGGAGTCTAGTCTCAAAATAATCAAAATCATTCAAAAGTAGGATCTGTGAGAATCCTTTGAAGGTAAGCCCGCGTTAATTAGGCTGTCATTAACCAGCGAGGCTGGGCGGAGGTCCACAGAACACACTAATCAGACTACAAGGTAAACGGTTAAAATGCATAATACGCCATGCGATTTCAGGGGAGCTCAAAAGAAATCGGTTGTGTACCGCTGACGTGTTGAACCGGCTATCACTATAAAGAGCTCGCGCTAATATGAGGTAAGTGAAGCAGTGGTAAGCGCGGATGCTTCACGAACAACGTGGTCGGAGTTTTTGTGCCGGCAGTGACAGGAATATGCATTACTGACGAGCGCTGATGGAAAGGAAACTTGAGTCTAGTGTTTCTTTCCAAAAGGGGCCGACTAGAGAGTCTATGAGAATGCGACAGTTGCGATCAATTATGGGTGATATTCAATCTGTATAATTAATACATACAAAAAGAGACCACAGAAAAGGGGACTTTATCCTTTGACCGTAGACAGAAGGATGGAACAGAATTGAAATAAACGGACAATTTACACCATAGAATGTTGTGTTGACAACAGCGTGAAGTCACCTATTGATTGTTTCAGCAAGTGTGTCACCTTCGCTTGGCAAAATTATACACTGCTTTCTTCTCCACTGGGAGCATTTTACTCTTTGCCTTGTCTACAAACCGTTTCGGGTAGTCATTTTGCCAGAACATGGTGTGTAGGAAAGACTGTTCATCGGAGATCGTGTCCCGTGTACATATTCTCCTGGATCTGGCAATAGAACAGTTTTTGAGACTTCTTTTCATTCTTACGAAGACAAAGTTGCGGAAATGCGTATGCTGCCCAATTCAGGCATTGTTTTTACAAATCTTGCGTTGAACGAATCCATTAGCACAAAGCCGGATGAATACGTCCACTGAGGGTGGTTCATTGCTACGTTCAAATTCAAGTGTGAATGTTACTTTCTTATGGGCCGAGTTGAAAATGTCTAGGGTGCCTGTCGGGTTAGTATTTCCATCAGCTGTAGATGGGATGTGATCCGCATGTTACCAATAAACATTACAAAAATAAATGACTATTTCGAGCTGACCATTTTCAAGCTTCGTCATTAAGACGTCTGCAAACAATGGCCCAAAAGGAGATCCCATTGGCACATCATCCATTTGTCGATATATTTTCCTGCCGAATTTGAATTGTTTTAATTAACCTATTAACGAATAACTGAAAGCATTGGGTTGATTGCCTAAGGTTACTCTGATGACCAATTTCACCGTATTTAACACCTGTGGTCCCTTTCAAGATGCAAGACTTTTCATCAAATGCAAGGGCTATTTAATTTAGACGATTTGAATGGACGACAAAAATGTAGTTGGCCCAACTAACTCAGATGAACAGTCAATCTTATGTTGCACACATTTGTTAGTTATTATGATCTAGAAACCGGAACCGGATATTCAAGTTGTCAGCGAATTGGCTTATTTAATTCGGGCTTAAAGGGCAAAAGGGAGTAGAGCACTTTAGACCGAATTCATTGTAATCCACGAAATTGCGACCAGTGTTGGTTCCCCTGATGGGTAAACAAGTGTGAATGATTTCGTGTGTTGTCTGTGGATCCCACGTTTAATGGGAGTGGATTTTGAGAACTTCGAACTGTTCATGCTGTGTTATGAACAAACAAAGTTATGGAGGCCTTTCCAATGTTTCACTTAAATATACACCTGGTGAACGCAATTCCATTCTCGTCATCTCTGGAGCACGTTGGCCTACTATCGGAGAATTCATAAGGGGTGAGTACGGAAGCATAATTGCCCACTAGTCGTGTAACCCCTCACAACTGGCATCACGTCGGTTGCGTTAACTATAGGGGGTAAACAAATGGCACAAAAGCTATATTCTGTGGGAAATAATCAATATCTAGTAGGTAAACGGGGGATTCCTGTAGACAAAAATTAAAAGTCATTCACAACTAGTTGCAGCTGTCGCATCCTTTTAGACGTTTCAGTAAGCTCCTTTCGAATAGAAGCGTTATACACGAGTTCAGTTTTGTCACATCATGCCAACAGTTAATATCCTTGCCACAGCAGACATCGAAGATCTGAGCAGTAGTCACAGACGTGTGCGGCTGATTGTTCGTGTACGATAATCCAGTTGCGCCCAATTTAAGGTCGGTGAAGACATGTATCCCAGTAGCAAGTAGCACAGACTGTAATCTTTATTTGTTCGGAGCCATGACATCAGGTTCAATAGTAATTTGTGCGACGAGACGGAGACATATAACAACAACAACAACAACAACAACACCAACAGCAACTGCAAGGAACGACTGTGAACTCTACCAATCCAGATGAAAAACAGTAAACCCTCATCCATAATTGTTCTGAATATGAGAGTGCAATTTTCCACACAAACCTGGCAAGTGATTGCTGAGGCGTTGTATATTCGAGGACAACTGGTAGGACTAGCACCCCAGTCTGGAATATTAGAAGTGAGTGGGAACATTTTGAGTATGATAAAAGCATGGATTAAAAGACATCTACAGCTGTACCACGAGAAGGAAGTAAACGGAGATCATCAGGATATGTTGTGTCAGCAGGAGTGGAGAACGCGTGTCCTAAAGCAAACAGCCACTTTTTGTTGTGCAGCGTCATCGAATACCATTGTGTCACCTTTATCGAACACGCTCGAAGTTTCTGTATGCAAGCCAGCAACAGTGAATCTGTGAGGTTATATCCACAAACCCAGATCATCACAGTAGGTGGACAATGATCTATTCAGAGGGACCACATTTTGAATATACTTTCTTTTTTATTAAAAATTGTTCATAATAAAGCTAATGAAAGGTCTGTGAGTGTATCAACTTGACCACTTGAACGCGGAAGAACAACTTAGTAGCAATTATGCTTTATATAATTCAGTGCTTTGCGTTCCCGGCTTAAATATGGCTCAGACTGGCTTGACATTCCGGACGATAGTGTTGGACGATTTATGGTTTGACCTCATAGTACTAACCTCATTAAAAATCTTCCACTTACTCGACAACGAAAATTGTGCTTAAAATCAATGGTGCAGCCAACTGAGAGCGTCAGCCAGGCGTTTGTAAATGTCTGATGAAAGTCGCACTGCGGGTGAAAACTGACCGTGTTTGTCTACCATTGTACATTGCACATCTTACTATCTACAGTGCCTGACTGTTGAAAAGCATGCTTTCCCATTTTCTAAGATAGTATGGAACACGTATCACTTGTGTGTAGTAACACATACAGACACATGTATAACCGAGTTCATATTCAGCTGATTTATTCGGTTGCGAAACGGATGCACGTCAACCGTGGTAACTTCAACCTTTGTTGCAAATTATCTTTTTTCGTACAGCAGCGAGCTATTTACCATTCGGTCTGATCTTCTGATTTCGGCCGTTAATTATTGTGGCTTTTAGTTGCCCTTTATAAGTGAGCTCAATCAAACACTGGATAAGCAGCACTTAGTAAACAGCTTGACATCCATCCAGGTCTCAAAGCTCACTCTCATTGAATATAGGATCCATAGACCTCTCTAACCACTCGTAATTCCCACCGGTCAAAGTAAACTATACGGGTCACAGGTTGACGCATTATAAAGAAGTGGGTCCGAAGTTCGGTACCAAAATTTGTCGTCTCATCCCGTGCTAGCTACGTGTGTCGTGGTTTCCAGACTATGAACAAACGCGCATTAGATTTCTCTGGGATACTAACCCTACACCCTACAAACCACACTTGTATGTCCAGAAACAGATAATAGTGAATCGAGCATTATCATGGTGATCAATTACAAATAGTTTGAATCGTATTTCAGGATGGTTTTCAATATGAGACATTGTACTTTGGTCAACCATTAATTATAAATTTCATCTTAACGTCTCATCCCTTCATTATTCAACTACTGTTTTCCACAATTTCCTACGTTGTTCACATAACTCCATTTCTATTGTTGATTTGTGGTTCATTAAGGGATGGTTAAAATGTTCACACATGCCACATACTGAACTATGGTTACTAGACGGATAACCTCTGTTATTTTGCTAGTATGCATTCATTCCGACATACATTCGGTTAGCATTCTGTGTACATAGGTGAACAGAAGAAGCTAAGTGTAGTTTGAGCATACATTTTGCATAAGACTTTTGACTTTACTCAGCTGTAAAACTATGACGATGCGACTATAAGTTCAGGGCTCTCTAAAGTTTGGAGTACGTTCGAGTAAACTTAACATCATTGTAACCGCAAAACTCACAATGCACAACACTACTTGAGTACCATGAGTATAGATTCAGTTGTTATGTGGTATGTCACATCAACAGAAATTATGTGAATGGGTGAACAGTTATGCTCGTTCTCAAACATTCAACCCCGTTTAACCAGACTCGTTTTAATATAGTGCAGACGGGAAACGTATCCATGAGATCATATTACAGCTACCAGTAAACCGGCCGCAATTTGGAGCTCCAACGACCCTAGCTGTCTTCGGCGACGCAGACAATGAACAAAGACTGACTGAAGGACTTTACTGCAAAAAGTGATCTGAAATGTTCTGTAAGTTGAAGCAAAAACTTGGATTGTTTTGATGCGAACGTTAGTTAGATAGTAGTGTCTAGCGATTGGGCACAATATGATTTATTTGCAAGGGGGAAGGTTTGAGCGCACATGTATGATCGGCAGATTTACTTGTTTTGAAAGTCCACTGGTGCAAAACTTCCTGTTCTTATTGTATAATTTAATTTTACTAAGGTATTTCAACCTCCACGCCTTGTAACGCGTATCTTACCTTTCACATGACTGCTCCTTAATCAGTCAGTTAACATCCAGAAACACAATCTGAATTTACTAGACTTTTTAGAACAACGCAAAGTTAAATCTTGACCTTTTCTTACGAACAACCAAGGTACGAGATTTGAAACAAGGTAACTGAAAGACAGCTTTTGACCATTTGTTCCCATCGGAAGATATAGTTAACAGTCTAATTTTATCGTAGAAATTCTGTTTTCCCAAAAAATCGTTCCGTTTTCAAGATATTTTCGAAGACATTTTATGATAACGTCAAATGTTATGCACTGTGGTACGTGTCCGCGATTCGTATATTCGTGCGCTAGCCACTTCTCGTTATCCTTGACCAGCGGGTCATAATATACTTGGCGACAAGGATTTTGCTCTGTTGCTTTCTCTTTGAATCAAGTCTGCTGACCCAGATCTCAAACAGATGAAGCAGTCGCAGATCCAACTGATGGGAATGCAAGCCACTTGTTTTGCCGCACCTGGGCTATCCACTAATGCCAATCCACCGTCCGTGGATCCCTTGACCAGGAATATCTACGATTTACTGTATGACCCCCAAGCTGTTGTCTTCCTCGGGGCCGGGTAAAAGCAGTATGAAGACACGTTCGCCGTTGAACTGACAACCCGGGATGACGAGACAAATGTTCGTCCATTCTTTCGGAAACCGGACCCAGCGGAGCACGTCCGCAATACCGACTACATGTCCACCGAATTGTGTACCCTGACTTTCGCGAGCAAGGTCCAGAAGTTTACCAGGATCTTCGATAATACCTCGTCCCTGTTCAACTCGTGGTTTCAGTGCCTCCAGCTAGTCAAACGAGGTGTGGACCACCTTGTCAGCTATCCCGGTTCCGTTAACGGTGAACTGCGGTTTGCAATTTTCAAGCTATGCTGACCTCCATATTAAGCTGTCGGCCAAAATCGAACAAGAGCCGAATATCAAGCTCGAACAGATTGTGGACGAACGCGAGAGGTTGGTCATCTTCAGACACGACTCAGTCATAATCCAGCACCCGGGCGTCCCGCTCAATTCAGGCTATTTTTAGCTTCCAGCCGAAACCTCGCACACGGCTCGCCAAACCTAGTCTTGGTGATGCCAAGAAACCGCCTTGTGCTTGTCGCTACTGTGAGGCATGGTATTTCTAAAAATTTCGCCCTTTTTCAACAGTGCAGCTGTCATCGACGTCTATTAGCCGGCCATAAGGACGATTTGTCAGTCACAAGTAAAGGATAAAGTCAAACCGATATTGAGCTCCAAGTTCAAGAAGCCAACTAATCTGCTGGCCACTTTTCAAGTCACTGTCGCTGATCATCGACGGTTCGTGTTCGTCCAAATCAATGGCTGTTTGGCTCACCTACAACTGGACACCGCCTTCAACATCACGATCATCTCCGAAAAACCCTGACCATCCCAAGGCATCCCTCCTATCAACCCATCATTCTAGATGACAATCAGTTTTTGTGGTAGTTCAATGCAGTTGACTGGAAGACTGAACTCTCCAATGTCATTTCGAGACACCATCATCAGAAGGATCTGCTACGTCTCTAATTCTGGTCTCGGCCTTTTCGGGCTTGATTGGCTCGAACTGATTGGCCTAATTGATGTCCGAATCCGGTCTCCTGCCGCACCTTACTCGAAAGTTCATTTCCTCGTTTCAGGATTCCCTGTGTCTCTGTTCTTGCACCTAGACCACGTTGAGGCGTCAACGATCTACATTTATCTACGAAGGTAACTTGCCCTCTGTGGCAGTACGCTTGGGTTTCAATTTGCCTGGTATAACCTGCTGAAAAGCAAACTGTTTCACAAAATTTGGCCTATCTTATCTAGTCGCAAACTGACTAGTTTCCTTAGTGAAGCTTCTGTAGACAAAATCGGTCGATATAACCCAACGCGTAATAAAAATCTGTAGGTAATCAATGAGTAAAAGGAGCCAACTCTGTCAGCAACAGAACTGAACTACCTAAGTGGGGATTGGTATATTAGAGAAATTTCTTTGAAAGCTTCTGAAACACCGTTTACTAGTTACAACTTTTTATTCAGCGGACATATTTGAATATGTAGGTGATGATCAACGGCGGAATAGTCACCTATTTTAATGAAGATACACTTGACGCAGCCTTGAATTATCAATGAATAATACATAGCAGAATGATTCGTTTCTAATACGTTAATTATGATCCAGAATTATCTCCATCGTTAGATTGCCAAAACCTAGAGTGCAGACATTACTCGCTAGTCATTTAGAATGTCTTTTCAGACTTCCTAAAAATCGGATACCATAGGTTGTCAAACAGAGTCCAGAGTGCTTTCAGACCTGACGGATCTCAGTTGAATTTTTTTGTTTACCGATGTTATTTAAACACAAGTTTATGACCGCGCCTATTTTAATTCATCACAGTTATGTCAGAGAAAAATTTGGTTTATTTTCCCTAGGAACAGTTGAAGCAATATATTGGTGAATGGCATCTAAAGTTCGATCACTGCATACCATAATATGAATTGTCTGTCTATTATGAAAACAAAAGTGAATCTTGTTGTCCACCAGTACTGTGGCCTGCTTAAGTGCTTCTTGCATATCAGCAGCTAAAATGTCTTATCTTAAAAAAGGTATGGTAAAACACCGAAGACTTTCAATCGTCTTCATTCTTTGTCAAAGTTGTAGATGCAGATATCGTTATATAATGGGCGTTGTGATAAGATACTACTAGGGCTTAGTATCCAGTTGTTTAGTAAATAACATTCTGTTGCACAAAATGAACTGAGCTGTTCCCTGCTGATCTTTACGGCACATTCTTCTAGAAGGTGATCGTCTAGGTTATTTTACAAATCGCTTGAATTGGGATGAAACCAACGACTGAGACAAAGGAATCTTTTGTCTGTCAAATGTTTACTGTCTTGAAGGCTATGGCGACTAATAGTTTGCAAAAGCCAGACTTCCTACAGTCCACTATATGATCAACAGCACTTTGACACAAGCTGCTCAGTTTGCTAGATTTTTGACGACGAATCTTTTTTGAGTAGATTGATTTAGACAGTAACGCATTCGGGAGTTTACTCTCCGGGTGCGAATACATGATGACTGGTAAAACTACAAAACCGGTTGTGTTTCAGAGGAATTTTGATCGAGAAATACTGCTTGGGCAGTCAGTCGGCTGGATCATTTAATGGATTCCATATGACACAGTTGGTTGGGTGGGTAACTAGGTCCAAATATGAAATTTCTGAGCTCCCGGTGTGGCTTCGTGGCTCAGCTGGTAGAGCGCTTGCCGCGTTTGGGCATGGTGTTTCTGTTGCTGGTTCGAATCCAGCCGAAGTCCAGATTTTTTGCAAATGGATCTCTTCTAACTTATCAAATCTGCCAAACTACTTATCAGTAACTAATAATACATTGCCGACAAATACTGTGAGAAGCCTGATAGGTTTAGGGGAGACCCAAGTATAAAAAATCTGAACTTCTGCTGGAATCGAAACAGGGACAGAAACAGGTTGCCCAGAAGCGGCAAGTGCTTTGAGAAGTGAGTATACCGGAAATTTGTAAATTCAACAGTCGGACTCGGTTACCCATACAGCCTACGGTGCCACATCGAAATCATTAAATGATCCAGCAGATTGACTACCCAAGCAAGTTTTTCCAATCAGTTTAAGCTAGAACTCATCATTCCTACTGGTGTGCATTGAAATCCCATTAGTGATGAGTGATGTGGTAGATATGATTAGTTTAGTGACTTTCTAGCTCAGCTGGTGTAGCATTTACCGCATTTGAACGTGTAGTTTCTGTCGATGGTTCGAATCCAGCCGAAGTTTAGAGTTTTCAGAACTAACGTATTCACATTCGTTGTTATGCATTTTATGCTTTCAAGAAGGCACTCGCGATCGTGCTATAGGTTTGCGTAGAATGGTTTGTTGGACCATCAACTTAAATTACATATAGTTTTTTGCAACCATGTATATGTTGAGTGGTTACAAAGTATACCTCTGATGTGCCGCATCATGTGGACGACTTTACTTCTGTGTCGATTAAATTTCGGCTAACCAAGTCATGCAACTGAGGGCACTTCTTCAAACCCTCAATACTTTGTGGTTCTACTTCTTTACTTTTTCACAACATAATCCTTTGGATACTTTCTTCCTTATCTAAGCAGTGCTGGGTCAAGCATACTTCATTAAAATAACTAGTGATGGTGATGCTAACTACGAGGACACTCTATGAGTTATGAATATGGGCTGAATTAAAACATATACTGGATTAGTTTTCGATAAAGTCACGTCGAAACCACTCGAACCAATAACACACGTCTCCAAGACGGCAATTCTGCCTAAAATTCTCACCGGTGTTATGCGTATATGCACTGTTATGCTTCTTTCAAATTGAACATCACTCACAATTGATCGCAGCTGTCGCATTCCCATAGACGTTCCAGTCGGCCCCTTTCGAAAAGCAGAAACACTAGACTCGAGTTTCGCTCTCATTAGAGCTCGTCAGTAGTGCATATCATCGCCGCTGCAGCCGGGACTTGAACCACGGACATGCTGTTCATGAGGCAACCGTGTTTACCACTACGCCATTGACCTCACATTAGGCACGACCGAATTATCATATGTGAACACTCAACCACTTTCGCTTGTGAGTAATGATCAGGTTGCCCGATCGTCTTGATAATACGGTCGTGCCTAACGTGAGGTCAATGGCGCAGTGGTAAACACGGTTGCCTCATGAACAGCATGTCCGTGGTTCAAGTCCCGGCTGCAGTGGCAATGATATGCACTACTGACGAGCTCTATTGGGAGCGAAACTCGAGTCTAGTGTTTCTGCTTTTCGAAAGGGGCCGACTGGAACGTCTATGGGAATGCGACAGCTGCGATCAATTGTGAGTGATGTTCAATTTGAAATTAACCAAATCCCCGACTACTCATCAGTAATGTTATGCTTCTGTCACGACTGGTACTGCTGCGTTTATACGCTTATCCTCTCGACATTAATAACTGTCGATAAGACACGGGTTCTCACACGGTTGATTTGTAGCCGCGCAAGAATGTATGTATTGCGTTATTCGATTTCAGAATGTAGCAACTTGCCTCCTTGCTTCTGCTGATACTTCACATTCTTGTGACTCCGACAGATCTGAACTCACCGCACTTCAAAGCCCATGCTAATCTGGACACAGAAAACAAACAAGATATCGTGCCAGTTCGTTGTTAACTGTTTTGTTGGCTGCCTTGATAGTTATTCCTTTAGAATGGTGGGTTTTAATAGTACTATCACACCAATGATCTTATTTACGGTGAATCACACACCGGATAATAAACTGAAATGGATCTGCGAAATTTGCATCTAAACTCTTTTAACTCTCTAGAAACAAAAACCTTCGTATATTCATTATGAGGACATTTGAATTCACAATCATTCTATTCAGTTGCAATTTCAGGATGACGATTATATAACTATCTTGCTGGTTGTCAACTCGGGCTATCAGAACTAACTCGGCTTCGGCACAAACTTCTGCATGGACAGCGTGACACATTTTTACATGACTCCCTTGATCCAGCTATTGCATTAGTGAGTCAGTAGGGCAAATCACTGTCGGTCATTAAAAGACGTACATCCGATTTAATATCAGAGTGAACAGTAAAGTTCATATGGTTTGTTTTGTTGTCATTAAAGTGTAAAGATTCGTCCCTCAGGTACTTCAAACAGAAAGCCATTTGTTCGCTATAAAAAAAAATTAAGGTCCCTGTCTGTAGTCTTGACAATTTTCCGGAGGCTACTGAACTCATCCATTGGTATCTTGAGACTGACGCTCGAAGACTTGCTCCAACTTGTAAGTGACATGCGTCTAACTGAAGTGACATTCGCCTATGGTCAACTCGTCTAACTAATCGCGATCAATACTTCATCTCCAACAAGCCTATTCTGTACCATCACCACCCACAAATTTACTCCAGTTCAAATGGTCAGCATCTAAGACGTATCATGGGACAACATTCCATGCGTTCCCGACAGTTACATCTCATTTGTTGGTCCCGCGAGAAGAGAACAAATTCCAGTGTTCAGACTCGTCACAAACAGGCTTATAGCCGAATCATGATTATTAACTGAACAAACTCCACATTTTGCCTGCACGTGTTCATTTATTTGTCCATTCCGTTATTGGTCCATGTAAGTAACAGATAAAAACGAACAGAATATTGTTCGAGCATATATCTTTCATAACAATGTTAACCTTATTCAAATTCATACGAGAACATAACTACTTCAGACGATTATGACCAACGTAGATTTCCAAATCTCTAAAATAACCGCCACATGGATAGAGATTAAAAGAATTTTGTTCTAATGAATGCTTAACTAGTGAGCCACAAACAATGAGGGTGAGCAAAATACATTAGAAATGATAGTTTTTGTAAGTTAGCCGGAACGTCAAAATGAAAATCTTGTAAATAAAAGTAACTAGGCGGTAGTAATTAATTGCAACGGTTCTTGTAACGTTTGATTTCACTAACAATGCGTATGTTATGACTTCACTGACTTGAAATTTACAGACCGCACTCGGTGTCAGATGGTTAAAAATCGGTGAACAATGAACTGGCAAAGATGACGAGCTATCAGTGATTAGAGGTCCATGAGAAATTCATTTTCATATTGCTTCGGATTCGCAACGTAATTTCCCGAGTAAGAAGACATCAACCGCCTGCTCGCTGGATGTTGTTCAAAAATGCGATGGAAATTCTTGATGAAAGGATAAGTAAAATTCGTTTCTATCATTAAAATAGACTGTGTAATAGTATGGAGATAAACACATGTTGATGCGATAACGTTTTTCAGCAAATCTACTAACAAATTAGTGCGCCAGCTTGATGTACAAGAAGTCGACAAATGTGCAAATGGTGACTATTTTCTACCACCGTATCTTCAATGATATCCAGAAACCTCACGTTGGTTGCAAGAATAGTTTTGAAAGGAATGCGGAAACCACTAGCAAATCTTGAGGACGAAAGCCAAGTTGTATAACCGGAATAAAACCAGAAGTAAAAATACTGAATCACTTAGTACTTTCGTAGAAAAAGTGATAGTCTTCCACTTTAATGTCCGCACCTTTGAGTTGTTAAACCATTAAAATTTGTGTTACCTTTGGAATAAAATTATTGTGGAGAACATGTTTTCGGTTTTCATTGTTACAGTGCGACAAAGCCTGAGATTTCTAAAAAAAAAAACTACTTTCAAGCACCATCGTGAGTTCTCGGTACTATTCTTTATTGATCCGTGTTCCACGTTGTCCCACGCATGCAGAGATTATCACAGCATTTGTTTTACTGCTCTTGTTTAAAATATATCAGCAAACGCCTCAGTAATTTTTGTTTGTGGATTAATGTCAACGGATTGTGAGATTTATGACTGACAGTTTTGAGTAAAATCCTGAGTTAGCTGTATAAATTTTTCCAATGTTTATTCAATCTTGAATAGATTTGAAAATGGAGTCCTCCAGAACCAACTTATCACGGTGTATAAGTCAGAGATAAATGCGTTTCGAATAGAACAATCACTGTGTTTATTGTGTCTGAATGCACAGTTGATAACCTAAGTGAGTTTTAGATATACACATTAAAAGATATCGCCCCGGTAACAGTATAACTGTTCGAAGAGTCAAGCTGATTGTATTCAAAACTTTGTACAGTGATCTGTCAAACCTCAATCACTTTTCCCAAATGTAACTTATGTTTGCAAACATGCCTTCAATTCCTATTCCATTGGTTGTTTACACAGGTTTATTGGTTTTTCTCAGAATCCAAATTTTGTTTGACCATTTTCTAACTGGTTGATTGAGTTGTGTCATCTTTGATTATTTAACGTAAATATCAACAGGCTGTGCATGTATGTTGACGTTAAGCCAAAAGACATCTCTTTAAACAACGCGAGTCTTATCACCGAACTGTAACAAACATTCGTTTTTCTGTAAATTCGCGAAATCCACCGTCCGGTGAAAAGTTATTTAGATTAAACAATCAATATCGGGACCAGTATTTTAGCAACATCAAACTGTGAGAAAACTCCGATTTTATGTATTGTAAGGAATGTTGACGAAATAGTGATCCAGGATATAAGTAGTCAAGCTTGTGATACGAATTTCGGTAGCTAGAACGCTTGTGAAAAGTAAGATGAAACTGCGAACTCTGACCAACACACCTTTGAAATGTTTCTATCTGTATAAATGTGACAGTCTCACTACAGTGAATCAGAAACATACACACCTGGTCGAGGAATTCACGTTAAATGCACAGAACAAAAAATTACCATGAATGAAAAGTGTGAGTAGGCCGTCTTTAGGATTGCACTCAACTTTCGGTCAGACTGAGATGATCAGCTCACTTTTCTCATTGAAACCGCTCGGTTCACATGTAACTACTTTCGCAATGACTCTCTTACTGTTATCCAGTTAGGTCACAACATCACTGGTCCTCGACAGTCTTTCAATCGCACGCACTTGTTACGATGACAAGAGGCTCACTTCTGACAAACCAATGACATTGTTTCATTATACACATTCGGAATGTACTCTTTCTGAAACACGACACTTGCAACCATCACCATTATAAAGGTTGAATCAAAGTGGCTGTTGTAAGAGGCTAACCGCCTGACCTTCGTAGCCATAGACATCCATCAAAAGGACATTTAATCTCGATCCGTCTGTCAATCTAATTCTATTCCCAATAACAGCATGCTGATTGCGGCTGAACGCTTTCAAACTCACTCGTGTGAATCAAATGCACATGCTAATTACTTAGTCTGCATACGGTACAATAGGAAGTAAACCTATTAACTTCACTACCACCATAGTGTGATAATTTCCGGTAGACCGTCAGCATGGGGAAGCTTGAAACTACCAAATGTGTTATCCAGGGATCTAAAGCCTTTTGTCAAGATTCATGATTACTTGCTCGATTTTACTTCTTTCCCGAAAAGCACATATGTGTGGTGTGCAAAAATTTCTTACGCTTTTGCACTGTCATGTGCAGGTAAATTGTAAGTCAGACGTTTGTCCAAGTTCGCTGACTATGATTTACGTGAGCACCGATGTGTGTGACCATGTATGTCACAGGTCACTTTGTGCGCATATGAAAGTTTGATCACGCCAATTTGACTTAATACTGACAGTAATAGTGATGAGTAGTAGGCGATTTTGGTTTCATATGAAATGATCATCACCCAGAATCGATCGCAGCTGTTACATTCCCATAGACTCTCCAGTCGGCTCCTTTCGAAAGAAAGCACTAGACCCGAGGTTTTCTCACATTAGAGCAGCTCGTCAGTAGTACATATCCTTGTTACGGCTGGGACTAGAACTCAGACCACGCTGTTCATGAGGCAACCGTGTTTTACCACTGCGCCGCTGGTCTCCCATTGGGCATGATCGAATTATCATACGTGAACGCTCAACCACTTTCGTTTGTGATTAGTGATCAAGTTGCTCGATTGCCTCGAGGAAGACACAGTAATTGTCCTATTAACTTTAATCGATGACTCCTCGGTTAGGGCTTATCTCCAAGTTGAAATCACAGAAATCGTTACCTTGTTGAGCGGTATTTTGATTACTGATGTGTAGTAAGGGATTTTGGATTTCATGTAGATTGAAAGTCACCCACAATTGATCGCAGCTGTCTCATTCCCATCCGGCAACTTGGTCATCACTGGCAAGCGAAAGTGGTTGAGCGTTCACATGTGATAATTCGGTCGTGCTTGATGTGAGGTCAGTGGCGCAGTGGCAAACATGGTTACCTCACGAAAGCGTGGCCGAAGTTCTAGTCGCGGATGTGGCAAGGATATGCACTACTGACGAGCTGCTCACCTGAGAGCCAACCTCGAGTCCAGCGCTTCTTTTCGAAAGGGGCCGACTGGCAGGTCTATAGGAATGCGACAGTTGACAGTACCCTCTGCGGCCAATCAGGCACGTTCTTTGTCAGTTTACCGTCCTACCTAAGCACTTTGGAGAGACTTTCACTCCAGAATGTTAGTATAAATTAACGTGAACGTCATTCACGTCTGACCGCTGCGTTAGCATAAGGATAGAGGTTTCACCTAGCCTCTTTCGAAAGGACAGTTGTGTGAGGCGACGTAAGGTTGCAGGTAAGATGCTGGCCGTGGCAAGTGCAATCTCCACTGACAATCTTAAACAAAAGCGTGTGTCCAGTCATGCTCATTCTCGAAAGTAAATGGTAATGCAAAAACTGCAATCACTAATGAGTGACTCTCAGTTTACGTCAACCTGAATTCCCTGATGCTTAGTAGAATATGAACTGCTCCCAATGCGAGCTGAATGTGTTTAAGGCGCATTGTAGTCACAGCTTGGAAGTTCGCACGTGCGCATAAGGTTTAATTGCTGTTGAGACTCAGATCCATGTAACTTCGAAGACCTAAAATGTATTGAAATTCGCTTTGCTTCTATGAGGGTCTGGATGCTTAAAGCCACTCTCTCATGTACTTCGAAGTTATTGTTTTGTGAGGAGGTTCAATAGCAGCTTTGAGATTTGTGCATTCCAGAGCATGAAGAAGACATTATCTACTCGCAGTTCTTAAGTTCGGTTGAGCACAAAATGTCCGTCGCTTTAGTGTACGTCTTGTCTTTTCTCATCGATGATGCACTTTGTCCACATATGAGAACGGTGTAGCCAGGTCTGTTGTATTTGCTTCCTAAGTACACACAGGTTGAGTATAACCAAGAATAAATGGAGAAATCTGTATTGACCATTATTTTTGGAGACTCTGTTCGGATTAGCAGTAATTATGAACGTGTACGCAAATAGATGCGTATATACAAACACTCACGTGAGCTTCGCTTGCTGAGCCAGCACATATTTGTTGACCTTGCTTCTCGCACCTTTCTCCATTGATTGTACTAATTGATTACATGGTTTGTGCGATTTGTCGGAAATGAGTAGTGTATATGATTGGCACGTAACATTTGGCACTGAAGAAACATGAAATACACAGTCTTTATCACCTGCTGTACAATTACAAAATTTAGAGATAGCTGTCCCATGACAGTCATTCATGTTTACAGTGTATTCAAGGATAAAAATTTTGAAATATCCAAAGGTCCAGCAGTAAATTTGCGCTGTTGTAGAGTTTATGCTACAGCTGGCCTCGTCTTGAAAGATTGGATGGATCTAACGTCTACTGTCTTACATACCTATCAGGTGAGTAGATTTTACAGACATTTTTAGTGGACTACGATCGCGAGAAGTAACAGGCTCAGCAAAGTTGGGCAGTACGAAATTTTGATTGGATAATTTCCATCAACTCTGCCAGACATCAAATAAGTACAGCGAGAAACCATCCTGGGCTGGTCGCAGAATGTTACGGACAATTTAAAACAGTTTTAATACCGGAATAAACAGTCGACTGTTTGATAGATATAATCGTTTGAGAGCTCAGCCACTCATTGTTGGTCTACCCATCAAAGCATTCCACGGTAAGCGCAACATTTTGGCCGGTAGCCAGAAGTTTATTTGATAAGCTGAAAACAGTTTCGCCGAGTGAAGTGTCATAGCAACAGAAAAAATGTGTACATATGAATTGTTTTTTCAAGGTGGTAACCGGTTGAATCACTGGATAGAATTAGGATACATTAATATAAACTAGTTGATTGGGTGTACGCTGTAAGTGGCTAGCAACACACAATCAAATGAACACTTTGTGAGTAAGTCAGCAGTGTTCAAAGAAATGCTCCTGCTAAACGTGTGTTGCAAGAGGAAATTGTTTCTTATACTACTAGCGTGTTCTCCACTAAACATTATCAGCAGCTTTGCATTGCAATATTCTCGAACGTATTTCACCTTCACCAGTTCAGCTTTCCATTCTTTATATGCTCACACGAAATTGTGGCCTACCGTCCGCTTTTCGACGTGTATGGGTAAAACGACAATTTGACGGCAGCTCCAGAGTTCATAACTATTGTTTGTGTGAGGGTCTTTCTTGAACTGGAACTTTTACCGAAACCTGAGTGCCATGCATTTGTCAATAGCAGTGGAAATGTCTTCACGGAAAGTGCGGTGTGTAACGTGTTATTACTCACGACTTACATGGCTCTTCCAAAAAATAAATCTGAAATACAGGAGAACCAACGTGATGAATCACAGGAAACCGACAAACCGAAATATGTCACTTAATTTTTGTGCGAGATATTCAACCAGACTAGCATATTTACTATGGTATGTGCTCGAACGCCGACCAGACGACCATTATCACGTAAGACGCATTAAAGAGCGCTCCAGTGAAATCAAAACAATGACCGCGCTACCAGCAAAATCTATTCCAATAAAAACCAACGACCATTTGTTAAAAATCTCGAAAACTAATAGCCATCTAATGTCATTGGCTGATCTGTTTTGTGGTTTCAGTGGACTGGCGTATCGCTTGTTTTGCCTTCATGATGTTGCTGCTTGATTTTATTATAGTGTTCAAGTTCTTGAACTATCATCATGTTTAAATTGATTGCGCTGTGTGATTTGTAATTCCTAACCGTGGTAGCCAACGTATACCACACTCTGATCTTCAAATTGACTGACTTCTGATGTGAAGACCTGACTATGCTAGATTGCCTTAATTTTCGCTTGCCCAAGCCAATGACCCCGTAAAACTGTCATCAGAACACACGCTTAATCTAACGATAAAGGGTTGTTGTGACTGTGCTTGGCAGTAGTGTGAATCGACTTTCCATATCTGATCATGTACATCAGAAGGACTTACATTACCACGATCAAGTAAGCCTACCCTCGTCAACAAGTAACCAGTGTCAACAGCATATCAGTGACACCCTGAACAGTAAAAACTGCCCACTAAGTATATCATTATCACCAAAGTCGGTAAACTGCTCTTCGAGGAAACGTAGAGAGCCGAGACTACTTTCGCTGCCGTTAGAGCAGTCTTTGTTGGGGAAAAGTGTAATGAAGACGAGCGATCGCATCATACTACTCACGTTACTACTCAGTAGTAAGGCATGAGCTTTTATTTCGAAAACGTAGTAGCTGAGGGGGAAACACAAGAGAAAACATTCAAGTACAGTTTAACATGAAAAGGTTCTTTATATACGCAAAAACTTGACATTGGCAATCGTACCAAACTTGGTCTTCTTTGATCAATGTTATGTGTAATTAAGTGTTTGTTTTTTGTGATGAAACGCATACGCAACGTGCTAGTTTTTCAGATAAACAATCCTCAAGTCATCCGCATACCTGGCTCTCACTATCAGTCTGTGCCGTTGGTCTTCAAGTTTATGAAAACAACTGCAATATTTACAAATTGTCCAATTAGACGGCTGTAAATATCTTGTACACAGATGCGTAAAACACACTTACACTGTGTTGGGTGGTCAATATTATTTTTATGGAAAACACTACTGTCCAACTTTAATAACGTTTCGTATCATAAAAGTGAAGTAAAATTAACAGTTGACCACCTTCACTTGAGGCACGTTTAACAGAATGAAACAGTAAATACTGGTCATTCGGGTTTGGATAAATTATACTGCCAACCTGAGCCCTCTGTTCGGTTTATGTTCTGTCCAAATATCGTAAAATCGGTAGCTTTATTTCCTCGGCCATTTTTAGTTTATTACCGTTTTCCTTCCCAAGTCTAATTAATAACCAGCCGAACAGTAATCAATATACTGCCGCGTGTCACTGATGAGTCAGGTAGCCGTCCCTGATCAGTACACCGCTGAGAGATAGACTAAGTTGCAGACTGATTTTCCTGTATCTTCAGGTTTAATATCGTAAGCTCCCTGGAAATTAGCTGGACTTTGAAAGATGGGCGCAGTATTTAAACTGAGGTTATAAATTTAAGACAAGACAAGTCTTCCAAAAAATGTTTTGCTAGTCATGAAGTGTATATTCAACAAGGTTGGTCTAATGCGTTCGGACAGACATTGAGAAGAAGATACATCCACGTTCAAGTCTGCTTTGATGGTGCTCAAACTTGAAAATTTGGATCCTTGATGTAACATTATTTGCCATACTGGATGTTGGATGATAAAATTCATCAGGCGACTTTGAATTCTACAAAACAGACACCAGATTACCTACAATCCAGGAATAGTCTCATGTGTACGTGCCGAATGTTGTCAGGGTACCCTCATTAGGTCTGTTTTTATTCCCCTGACTGCCTCAGTGGTACACTGTTACACCGTCCGCAAGACCGTTTTATCATAAGAAAAGAAGGCCGGATCACATGTCCATTCTGGAGGTCCGGGTGAACAAATCTGTTGTAAACATACTGGAATCAGCGTTGGATAAGCTTGTCCAATAGACTTTTAAACAATGATAGGTACTTCGACGTTCAGAGTTTGAAAAAATATAGGGCTTTTTCCGAAACATTTACCTGACGAAGAAAGTTATCTCTGGAGTTTAATGCGTCTATCTGTATTTGAGTGTGCAAGGCTTTGTATTCACCGATTAATGAATGCTAACCAGTTTACCTTCCGGTAATTAAACAAAATGATAAGGCTGTTCAGTAAGTTAAGAGCATAGTTTGTGTTATTTATGACATGTCAGCTTTTGATGCCATTGGCGGAAAGCGGTAACGGAGAGAGATCTGAGGCGATAAGATGGGTAATAAGGATCATAAACAAAGGAGAACCAGGAATCTGACATTGGTGTATCTGGGTGAAGCTAGACTAATGGCTGAGTAGCACACTGTGTACGCCTACCCTATGGCTACTTTTGGGTAAACATGAGCCCAGAAATTGGAATGAATTGTTTCGCACGTCACAGCTGATGACCTTATCGATTTAGGCCGAAAGATTCCCGAGAACAACTGCTTTGGACAAGTCTAGGTAGGCGACTTCAACGTCACTGGCTCGTTCGTCTTTTCTGGTACCCTCGTCAGTAGCAAAATTGGGATTAGGGACGCACGATATTTTTTGCTAACCAACCGTCGCGTAATGTAACTCGACGTTCGGGAAGTCAGGTACCGTTGGGTTGAGTCACCTGCGAACTCTCCAGCGTGTGCGAAAGCAAGACGAAGAAGTGGTACTCCACAGCTTAGTTTCACCTACCAACCTCAGAGATAGTTGTGATATTTGGAAGCTTTCATTTGTTCGGTAATGCTGGTTTGAAGGTAGATTGACTCAACGCTATACGTCTGGTTCACTCGAGGCTTCTGATGGAACATTGTTTGGGCCAGGACACTTGACCAAACTACACTTGCGTTTGTGTCAGCGGGCAAATGGACGGGGGTTTCTGATGGTTACATTAAGTTTAGTGATTAGACTGTCTGCCAAATTAGCACTGTCTGCCAGTGAAAATGGTTAGGGTGGGGTGTTGATTTAAATGAGCGGTGTGAAATAATTATGCTATAAAAAAGTCGTGCTGCTTTTAGTTTCATTCAGCTGTTCAATTCATATTGCAGTTTACGTTTCCTGACCACATAGTCCTCAAAGGAGCACGATGCCGCGTAATATTACTCCCAAAGGCCTAAAGTGACTAGGATTATATACTCGACTATACTTCTGAATTAGTGATTCATAGGTACGTATGTTGTTACAGACGAAAGAAAGGTCTCTGCTTGTGTGTTCCCGACTCTGTGTTGGTCGGAAGAGATTTGTGTTGGACGTTTTTTAGGTGTGGGGAAAAGCCGGATGGAAATACATCAACAGATTATTTAATGAAGCTGCTGACGTAAAATCATATCAGCAGCGCACAATGGAACAAGATTCCTTCGATTGTGCACATTTACTTACCCTCGGTCAAGAATAATGGTTAAAAAGCATGTAGTACATGTTGTCTCTCACGCATATGTCGATCGAGTAAGCTTTTGAAGCTCCCAGTAATTTCAATCGTGACATTGTGGTTCACTATGACTAAATCCTGACTGTGACGCAGTTCTGTCTGCGAAGTAGCCTATCTATTTCACAACCCAACTTTAACAAGTGACCACATATGTGTGAATCATCGTTTGATAGATGTGCTGGTGGATGACAGAAAGTGTAACGTGTTCTGTACGTAAAGGTCAATTCTCTTCTGGTGTGTCCGGTCACATTCTCATGTCGATACGAGTAGTTTTGTGTCGGCAAGTTAGAAGTCAGCATAATTTTGATGGCGGATGTGTGTCGCTTTATATTTGGTGACATTGAACGACAAGTTATTTCTTATGAACTATTGGTTTGGATGGTTCGATCACTCTGTGATGTTGGTTTATCTTCTTGGCACTTTAGAAGTCACCAGAGTTTTATGTCATCGGTGTTGGTTAACGTCGGTGATTTTACTATGTTGGGTGGTTTAAGAACAAGCAGAATGAGCAACGCGGCTCTTAAGGCGGATCTTTGTGGAGGACCGCTGCCTACAAAGACCCACTCTGACAAATTGCCATTCATCTTGATGCCGAACCCTCGTTCGGTCAGATACTCAGCACATCTAGGCCGTGATTATAAAGTTCTCTTAGCCATATGGGATGCTGAACCTTGTTAACGGTTTTGGGGAAATCAAGGCAAATCATGTCGACGACTGACCTCACGTCGGCAGCATTCACCCAAAAATCACGAGCAAGTAGCGGTTCTGTAAAACTTGAATATCCTTCGCAGATGTCATATTACACCTTGGAAATAAGTTCGAGGTCTTCTAACTCCTGCCTCGAGAGCTCCATCTAACAAACTCCGCATTAGTATAAAGACCACCGAGAATAACGCTATTGGTGGACAGTTTACTTGGTCATCCTTGTTTCCACTTTTGAACGTATCAGTGATTGTGAACCGTCTCTGGTCAGTGCCATTTCAAGTAAAACCCAACACAGTTCGGATACTGACACCTAGTCATCAGTAAAATATTAACCGAATGACTATAATGTTTCCTCTGACAGCATGAGATTTGTCTATAAAAATCTGCTAATGCAATCGATAAGACGTCGCATTATGTGTGCGACTGAAACAGGCTAGTGGGTCCCTCAGAAAGCCAGAAGCGTTTTACGTTGCGCTGTAGTAAAAGTCGTTTGCCTTCCTTTCAGACTTTTCACATGAGTCTGAATGAAATGAGGACCTTACTCAGGTACACTTTTACTCATAACTGTAAGTACAGTGGCGTTATCCTTTAGCCATTTTACTGCATTTATAATCCCCATTTTTCGAATTAAGCTACTCAGTTTCCGAGTTAAACGAAACCCACATCAACCCCCCAGGTGTTTGTCATGGTGATATGACCATAACGATGGCCTCGTTTGTTTCAATCTCATCGTTGGGCACAGTGTCCCATGACAATCCGCAACATCAGGTCGGTATTCCTCCATCAAAGCGCTTTCTAAGACGTCTTTTTTTGTTACAGAATTAATATCTAATTCTTGTTCGCGCACGAACCTACTCATAATTGCTGATGAGTGATAGGGGTTTTAGTTTTCGCATAGGTTGAACATTACGTACTATTGATCGCAGGTGTCGCATTTCCATAGACTCTTCTGTCGGCCCCTTCCGAAAAGAAACACTAGACTCGAGTTTCGCTCTCATTAGAGCTCGTCAGTGATGCATATCATCGCCACTGCCAGGAATAGAACTCAGGCCATGCTGCTCATGAGGCAACCGTGTTTATCACATTAGGCACGACTGAATTATCATATTTGAACGCTCAGCAACATTTACTTTTGATTAATGGACAGACTGTTTGACTCTTCCGATCTCAGTTAACAGAATGGCCACTGTATCCTCAGCCCCATGGGTAGTCTCACTCGAATCCTGATGACGCCCATCGTTGGGATGAATATGCGGCTCTGCCAAAGAAATGTCAGGTGTAGTGAGGTGTTTCAATTACTTAATCTTAGCTCCATTTGTTTCCTTCTGTCTATGACTCTTTACAAGATATATGTTGATCCGCCATCAGATGAGATCCACTTTGTGTTAAATGTACAATCCTTTAAGGAAATTGTCTTCGATCCTACCGAATTATCCACTAGACATTAAATTGCTGCGATATGTAATAATCGGTCCGCCAACTCGTTTTGTAATGCAGTCAAGGTGTGTTTCATTAGATCTGTAAAACGTTTGAACGTAACTCTCCGGTTGGTTTACCCTAGTTTGCTTTGCGAAAGAATGAACCGAATGTTGTGGCGTGATATTTTTTCTTCGAAGAAAAGTACACAAGTGACGTTCGTGTCCACATCAACTCCTAAGACGACTGAATATTTAAACATGAGTGGTCACCGTTCTTGAGTCACCGCCTTCCCAAAATGAAGATTTCACCGGTTGTCCCATACTTGTGATCCAGCTGAACGTTTTAGAACCATTTTGACTCACTTAAACCATATAGTCCGTAATTAACATTTTTATGGCTAAACTGAGTCACCAGACTCAGCTATTACTTGTTGATTTGTTCACATGTACAACTTCTCTAATTGAACCTCTTCCCAACGTGGAAAAAATAAATAATATTGAAGGAGAATCCTTCACGGATCCGGCAGTAACAGAACCAGCTGATCCAAACTTTTTAACCTGACGAAATGTGCTTCGCCAAGCTCTCGGTGGCTCATTGAATCCCCTACTTTGGACGAGATAATCCAGCACGTGCAACCGCAATTTCGCTGTTTCCTTTTCTTCGTGAAGTTCCTTGCAAGCAGGATATATTGCGGTAGACTGTTTCTATTGAGCTCCGTACCCTGTCCGTTAGAATCAGCGCCAAGCAGTCTGGTGGTAACCGCGAAAACTTCGGACGTTTCCTTCATCGAACAGTTGTCATTATGGAGTGTCAAGCAACGTTATCGTGAGCGATTGTAAAACAATCACTTTTATTGGGCAACAATCACATAACGATTGTTATAACTACGTCAAGCAGTTATCAAGTATGGGAGAGTTATGCTTCTCAACAATCCTTAATGGCTTTCCAGCTACGGTCGTACTGCCAACTAGTATATTTGAATTTGTCCTTTAGTCAAGCTTTTTTCAAGGATTGCCAATTTTTTCTTATTACTACAGGTAAAGGTTTATTTTTTCTATCCATACTGTTTTCTGCCCATGATCTTCAGATTAAATGACAGATTCACCGTCCCCGCCCAACTGGGTTGAAGTATAGTTATATTTATCACAGTTCGCCTTGGAAAAATAGTAGATACTCAGGGTTGTGATGACGTGTCACTATCTCAGTCGTACTGTGTCCGACTGTCAGGGTTTGTCTGACACGTATGCAACTCCCATAATTTCCATACGGAAATGTCACTCGTTTACGACTCTCTGAGACCGCGTGGCATGCAGTTATGTCACAGATCACCTTTAGGGTTTACATATCATTCGAGGATGTCCTCGGACAGTTTAGTTATTTATTATCCGTAAACCATCATCTTTCCTTTTTGTAACACTAGGTTTGATTGCACTCTCCGTCAAGTGCATAATCTGATCATTTTGATCATTGTGTGCGTGCACACCCATCCTCCAACTAGTTCTCATTTTGCAGTTTGTAAATGATTTTATCCATCCTGTAAATAACATATATTTGTTCCGAAGTACTCCAGTAGTAGAAAGAAGCAGTTTTCCAAAGTCCTTACTAACATTCATGCTAACACACTTCCTTGACGGTGAAATCTCGACGGCCCGAATACTTGGCTATGAGTATGATGGATAAGTTCATTTCAGAATAGATGTTCAGCCGCAGTCGGTAGTGCTCCAAAGTCACTGTTGGATCATCAGCCTTACCTTTCGATAGGTGGGCAACTTGTTCGTCACTCACAACGTATTTCCTATGTACAACACGAACTTTTGACATTTGTGTCATAACACCGATATGTAAGCTTTGAGGCAATCAGGTGGTGCACTACAATTGAGGTCACTCTGTTGTGTATGCCCTTGTCCATTTTTTCACGAGGTATTTTTTGTGAAAATTAAAGAGATATTAGTTTCTCCGGCTTGACCACGTCAGGTGAATGACTCCATTTTTCACGTTTGGGTAGTTTGTTACGTAACTGATCACGGGACACAGTTGGTAGGCCATGCTTGAGTGGATTGCGATGTTCATGTATGCAATGAATACTCTGAAAACTTGTGACCTTGACCACGGGCATCTTTTATAAAAGGCTCTAGGTGTCATTGTCCTGTGTTCAAGGGCCGACTAGTTCTTCCTGAAGCTATTATCCGATTGCAATAACCAGGGGTATCGCTTATACAAAACACGAAGTGAATGACAGAAAGCGACCCATACAAGGGTTACTCATACTCAAAACTCCGATGTGTTTCTCAGAGGACAGTTTAGCAAAAACAGCGTTAATGGTTACCCACCTCAAGCTAACTAAAGTGCTGTACAGATGATCACAAAACACTTCAGAAGTTCGAATGAAAGGAGTTTTAATGAGTTTACCACAAATAGAATAGAACAATTATAATTACGATGCAGAGTGGAAGAGGAGGGTACAGAGTGATTAGGAGATATCGCATTATGATTGGATTAGACATGCACATCCATTTTATCCACGAAAGTCCTCAGAATATCCATTGTGGTCATAAATTACTTTTGAGTATGTGAAGGGAACTTCAGTAGACTGGAGTTTAGGTAGCTGGCGAGAGACATACAGACTGTGTGAGCTGAATGAAGGGAACCTCAAAATCTCATAGAATGGATAGGGAACATCTGAAAGGTCGATGGTTAGTCTGTCTCGGTCGAATGTGAAACAGGTTCAGACTAGCCTTATTGTATTTTTGCAGATACCACTTTATACCCACCTTTAGAATTTTCACACCTTAATGACCATCAGTCATTTCAACTGAATTTTAGCGTACATGCATATAACAAGTGGGGCAGATTCTCTTTTCCAGATTTCCCTGTTAAATTTTTGCTTACTGACGCCCGATGTAAAAACAAATGTTATGACCAGTTGTAGGATATCCGCACCAAACTTAGTACGAATCTAGTCAAACAGTTTGGGTGTCGCGTTTAACGTGTTGTCACAAACTCCTGAGGAAGGCCACCCGAGGTGGTTGAAACGTAGAGTATTACAACTTGCTCGTAACGTTGTGTTATTCTCAATCCATTTACCAACAAATGTTATGACGTTTGCCTACTTTTAAGTTGTGAGTAGGAAGTAGCAATTTTTAGCTTTTATTCGGGGAATATCCAGCGATCGATCTCTCTCCATCATTGGCAGTGTCCACCATGGGACAAGATCGCCAGACTTGCGAAACGGCCTACTCACATGTGTCCCCTTACTTGGTTGTTGTCCGATCTAATCATACGATGACATTTGCATCATTTTGTGAGGATCGCTCATGCTTGGCGTATTGTGTTTAGGGGGCAGTTTTTCACCAGCCTAATTAACTATCGTCTTCCACAATATATACAACCACACCAAGTGTACCTTCATCTTAGTAAGCCAAAATTGTTTTATCTAGACGCTATTAATCTTACATTGTACACCACTGTATTCCCAGCTAACTTTAAAATGAATCGTTTACCGAACAACGTAAATTACGTGTACAAAATACCCTGGTAATAATAGCGACCTTTTCAAAGTGACCCAAAGGCGTTACTCAGTTTTTCCAGCATCGTAACTTAAAATGGCTTATTAGGCAAATATCATATATTCTCCCAGATTAAAGAATCAGCTTACGAGGAGAGTTTTCTTTGTTGGTGGGAGTCCGTCGGCTTAAGTTGCTCATGACACTCATCTGATCACAGCGATCGCAGTCACAGTTAGCTTTCATCTGTTTGCTCCCAAAATGAAATAAGCATCATAAAAGTACTGACGAGCAATGAGGGATTTTGGTTTCTCATCACGTGAAAATCACCCACAACTGATAGCAGCTGTTGAATTCCAATAGACTTTCCAGTCGGCCCCTCTCAACAAAAAGCACTAGACTCGAGTTTCGCTCTCATTAGAGCTGGTCAGTAGTGCATGTCCTTGCCAAGGCAGGGATTAAAATTCCTGCCACGCTTTGATGAAGCAACCGTGTTGGCCACTGTGTGACTGACCTCACATTGTACACGGCTGAATCATCACATGCGGACGCTCAGACACCTTCCAAAGGAGCTGACTGGGAAGTTTATGGAAATGCAATAGTTGTAATCAATTGTGGGTGATGTTTGATTCTTATCATTAAATTTGCGGGTGTAGTTTGTCGCGCCTGGTTCTGGCAAACGTAACACATACAGTTGCTTTAATATTTTGAGATTGTTTACCAAGTCCGTGGCAAATGAGACACTCAAAACGACGTGCAATTTTTTGTCTCTTTCTATTGGCAGATATTACCAAATGATCACATCTGAATGTCCGACAACAATCGCTTGTGTATAATAATGCGGCCACCTGATCGGTTCAACAAAAGAGATAGTCGTGACCTGTTCACTTCAACTGACAACGCAACCAGAGTTTTTACGTGTTTGAATATAATAATTCGGCTGCGATCTGTCTGATATCATGACACGGTGGTCAACATGGTCGCTGTTGTGGCCAAAGTTCAAATATCGGTCATAGGAGAGAGATACGCTACTGCTGGACTTTCACTAGACCGAATTTATGGGCTGACTGAATGGGATCGTTTGGGTAAGCGTCAGTGGTCTTCCTTCTGAATGCGGCTTATAGCATTCGAATTTGTTCACACTCAAGCTGGCTCTCCCAAACACTTTCAGTCTTGTTTGACCACAACGAACAGTACGAGATGGACTGGCACAACTCATCTCAACTTGGTTGGAACAGTTAGACTGGTAGCCAAGCTGATTGGCTCTTTGGAAAGAAATGTTCTTTTGAGCTTCGTTCAATTAATTGCTACTGGATGAACACCAGCAGAAGGTGATGGTGGCGTTTTTGGTTAATGCTAGATCTCCTGATATGTCATAATCCCTTATCTGTAGCCAGTACAACCTGGCAACTCCAGGTAGGCTATACCTATCTAGTTGGGCAAGATGAGGAGATACACATCAGTTGAACTTAAGACAAAGTAAATACTAAGGGCAATAAACATTATCTAACGACTATTGTGAAACATCCAGTAAAATGCTGATGTTCCACGTTTCTCGACGTTTTCAAGGATCGGTTGGTAGAGCAATTATTCCTGAACGAGTTACTGTTACTTCGTAAATAGTTGGTCACATACGTATGTAACTGGTACACAGTGGAGTTGACTTCCAACGTGTATATCTTTATTTCTAAGTTGTCATCACTGAGCAAATCGATCTCGTTGGTTGATACGTTAATAGACATAAAAACTGTACCGGGCGTCTTATCGATGCAGACATTGTCAACGTCCCGTCGGCTACATTCTGTCAACATACCGTTCAAGGAGATGAGTTGCCAAGAGGAGCTTTAAATTATGACAGTGATATAGTTAAAATGAGTGCAGGATTTTCTGTCATCCCAGCGATTGAAAAACAAAACTTACTGTTGAATCCATCCGTTTTCCTTAAGCCACGGGTAGACCTGTCTTCTACAAAGCATTTTGACCACGGTGTTGCACTGAATGCCCTCATTTAAACCTAGTGATGTGCCTCACCATCACTTACACACGCCTTCACGCATCGCACTTTACATTCTAGGCAGTCCAGGATACAGTCGCTACGCTCAGGCCTATAGAAACGTCATAAAATCAGGCAGCCATACTCCAGCGGTATATTTGAGGCCACCCGCCCAATGTGATAGAAGAAAAGAGACCTTACGATTTATAAGTTCGCAGGCTGTCTATGAGGGGTTACGAGTGGTCGTTTCAAATTCGATGGCACTTGCTGTCATCCGTATTTCGAAGGGCGTTAACTTTCTTTGCCTGATCATATCACTGCTCCACACCCTGACCTATGGATATATAAAACGCCTGATACACACCTCCAATTGTATATTAAAGTCAGTGTATTTCCATTCTCGTAATGTTTCAAAATGAGCCACAATTTTACCGTTCAGTATTCCATTATCAGCGTTGCATTGTGGAGTGAAATACTCGCGTAAAGTTGTTCAGCATCCGAAAACTGCATGCGCCAAAGAATGCCGACTATGCGCAAGTAGCTCGATTACAACTTGCGACGGTGCAGAATGTCATCGCTGATGTGCACATTGTAACAAGTAGCCCTTGTCATTGGGTAGATTTCGCAAAGGCGCTATCTCTTTTCAAGCGATCAACCTCACCCAGAGTTAAGAAGGCATATTTTACCCAAATGAATGTACACCAAATTATGCAACGAGTTGAGTATGAAGGCCGCGGTGGGGAGAGGAAATTGTATTTTTCAAAGTATCAGTCCAAACCTGAGGGACATCCACAAGTGCGTTCAAAAAGGTCCTGTGGAAAGACATACGTAAAACCTTGACATAACACCAACATCATATCTTAGAAGGCACCTACTAGGCATCTGTCATCAAGCTGGGCTTCGTTTGCTTTACCGAGTTTTGTGTAGAGTGACATACACCACTGCAGTAGCATTTGGTCAGCGGTAGTCGAATGGTTCCAGTGATCTGGTTGCATGTCGATTAGAAACTCATCAGACTGATGTATTTCCAAATTATGATCCATCGTATCAATGCTTGACGAATCTATGCACTTCTGGTTATGCTAGGAAATCTTCAACAGACAGTACTAATTAAGCTTGACCAAACCAAGGTATTTCCAAATACATAACTACAGCTAGTTTTCATTATACATATAACACTAGGTGCGATCTGCATGTGCTGTTCAAGCAGACAGATTTGAAACAGTTCACTGACCCGCTTCATTCGTGATTTGAACTGGGTGAAAATTCTGGCCGAAAATGTGTAAGATTTTGCCTACTTTGTATTCATCAATGATAATCAGCACGAGTTGACACTAATTACATTGGTCAATATACCAAAGATTTTTTATCCAGTGCTCTTCAGCCCAAAGCAGCATCCAGCTGACATGAATGTGTATTTACAGTTCAACTTTTAACTAAATTTTCTTTAAAAATGTAATGCATGTTTCAATCAATAAAATAAAAACCTGTAACTATACCATTTGGACCCATCAAGTTTCCTATCTCAGATGGCTAGTTCAAGAGACTATTGAAAAGGGACTTATTTTGCAATATATTCGAACTAGACGGGCCAGTAACCCAAATGGATAACGTGGTAGTTTGCTGATAGACGCAATAAATCTATCGTCAAACGAAAACCAATCACTACATACAAAAGAAATTCACCTAAATCGACCAACCAGATGAACAGTCGGCTAAGGCATCGAATGGTGTGTACTAAAAATGCGTTTGGACGTCTTAATCGAATATACCCAATGAAGTCTATGATGACGCTGTGAAGAGCAGGTCAATCAGCACACAGCAGCACAGTGCGAAAAAACCACTAGTGCAGCTGTGGTTGTTATCCATAAACCGGTATAATTTTTCGTCAAACCGGGATTGCTTCGTAGTTACATAATATACATTGTTCAAGTTTGTGGTGTATTAATTTCATGTGCAAAAAGCGGACGCTAACAGTTCAGTCCATTTAGCAAAAGTATCACCAAAAACAACTTCGACCGCTCGACGGACATTGTTGGATGATGACAGTTTGACTTTCGCTTATGAGGATCACTTCTGATAGTTTGTATTTCCATAACTTCCATATATTTGGCTCAGCTTATTACATATCAGTCTGCATCCAACACCACACACAATCATTTTGCCTGTATCACGTAAGGTCACTATTCTACTACGTTGCTTCGCAGAATCACATGGAGGGATTGTTGTCTCCAATTCTCAACGTTCTTGTCCATCGCCTACAACTGCAGCCTGAGTAGAACGACGTGGGTTAGAAAATCTGGAAATTGACTTTTACAGCCAACAGTTAGGGATGCTAAGAACAGCTGCTGATAAACACACTGCTCCGGTCAAACACCTTCAGGTGAGAATGTGAGTTGTACACCAACAAAACGTGCTACATCTCAACACATTTGCTAAAAACAACGAGCACGCTGAGCCCAATGCGTCTACGTAATATAAGCAGACCAGTTACAGTTCATGAGCTATCATGGCATTTTCGACGACTTAATTGTAACAGCGCATCAGGCGGGCTGATGGTGTCAGATCGCGCTCGCTTCTCCACATCACGGCGTGTGTTTCGGGGTTTAACCTTGAGTTTACGAATATTTCGTTTGGTGACCACGTGCTGCGCCAACATATGAAACTCTGCAGCTGTTGGTTATTTTCGGTTGTTTTAATTCTCGTTAATTGGTTGGTGCCCGCTATCATGGTTCCAAACTGGTGGAGCGAATTTTGTTCTGTTGTGAACGTGTGTTGTCAGTATGCCAACAGCTATTCGCTACTATCAGGAAACGCTTAAGAGACATCAAAGATGAATGAATTAGAAGATAGAAGTTATAATCCCACTAGAATCCATAGGAAACCACTTGTTCACCGCAGAGCGAGATCAACGTTATTCTGCTATGAGGTGCATTAAACCAAGTCTGTTGATGTTAACCAGTAAAATCAACCACAGACTTACTGAGAGCCATTCGCTTAACCATCCTTTCACATCTATTGAGTATAAATTATTGTTCTTTATCTGCAACGGGAATTTCATTCGCCTAATGAGTAGATACTTAACTCAATGAATAGCCGAATACTACCCTTGGTTGCTTAATCAGTCAAGTACAGGTATTTCTCACCAAACCAACAATCAGAATGGAAGCCTGGCGTCATCAGTCTCTAAAATATCTCAGGGAAGAAGCAAAACTAGCACACTCTGAGGGTAGTTAACTGAAAATCGAAACTCCTAGCCATCGATGAAGTAGGTTTGATCAAACTAAGGAACCCAGTGTTAACAGAACAAAAGATAAGTGAAAAGTGGCAGGATGATAAGAAACTACCCTACTCATTGTACGTTCCTTGTGTTCAGTAACTGTGTATGCTTACTTGGTGTACAGATTGCCTCTACTAAAAAGTTAAATCAGAGCAAAGTTAACAGGGACAATGATGTAAATTGAAGGGAAGTAACAACCCAAAGGATTTGCAGCGCACTGCAAAGACGCAAATTAGCACACTGTCTAAAGAATAGAGTCACTAAAGGGTGGTTATGTATCACTGTCACATGGTTGTTTTCGTCAACCGACAACATGTTGTAAGCAGGGCACACTATCCAGATCTTTCTTTTCGCTGTTCCGGTTACCTAAAATCATCTGTCTCACCATTCATACTTGCAACCAGACAACTCCTCGACTTACACGTCAATCAATAACCGTGTGCTATCCAGTAAGTTTTGGATTAGGTGGCCATGCAAGTTTCGGACACGGTGATGGTTATTCTTTGGACTATAACAGAGTCGGATATCTCGTCGAAGCAACTTGTAGCAGGATGGTGAGTGACGGTGAATTCATATTTTCAAAGCACCTCACGCACAACGGTAATTCGATTTTAAGTTGACCAGTACCCATGTTTGAAAGTAACTTTTGAATTCAGAAAGTTTATTTATCCGTCCCCTTTTGTAAAGAACTAGACTTGAGTTTCGAAATTGATTAACGGCTATTCAATTTTTTTTAAACTTAATCACAACTCAAACAGTGCAGTCAAACATGTGGGAGATTCAAACAAATCTGAAGCAGCCACTATGCAGCGGGTCGATTTCTAAGGTCAGCATTAATACAGCTTAGTAAACCGCATTAATATAACTGACCTGATTGAAGTCTGCTGATCATGATGGGACGCCAGCGATCCAGGTGGTACCCTTTTAACCAAGTAAAGTGGTCTATCTGTCAAAGTGTTTCACTGGTGGTGTTATTTTTGCTTTCATCCTCGCCCAAGATCGTTAGCACCCTCGTCCACAAAGGATTGGTTGTTTTTTCAAAAACTATGCAGAGCTGAGTTCTTCGGGAAAAAAAGATTGTCTTGAGGCACTGATCATTATTATTGGGTTCAGACCTATCGGCGTATTTTATGAGCTCTCAAAAAAGCCAACGGTTTTGTTTAGAACTATAAAAGCCTCAGTTTTCCAGGAATTACAAACTACCAGCAACAACTACAAACAAAATATGTTACTTGAAGGTCGCTTCTTTTCAAATCACAGTTTGGCTGCCAGAAATTAAACAACTTGTTGCGCTCAATATAGTGATGTGAGATGAGCTGCCTTGTTCTTCAAGCATATCAAAGACCCTTTCTTATATAAAATAGTGGTACATTTTGAACTTTTGAAAAGAATAGCTGAAAGACAAAAATGGATAAATGTTACCGTTTAGTATGAAATCGTCAGTACGGGATAGTCATTAACACAGATACTTTCAGTTTAAAGTCTGAAATAGCTTTCAAAAGAAGAAAAAATAAATGAACACCAAACATTAAACAATGTGAACCAAAAGACACTGACTGAAGTCTAGGCCCACGAAAGTCCAAGGTCCAAAATGATTGTTTTTCAGCAAGCAACAAAGGATAAACAAGTTTAAGGCAGTCGTCTGAGGAAATTCTAGGAAACGACGGTTTTACTGGTACACTGTGATGGTGACTCTTGAAGGAACTTCAGCACTGCAGCCAGTTGACAGAACATGTTGCCTGATGGACGAAGCTGGGACTTATATTTCGCTTTGATTGCAATACCTATTTTCGAGACCTGTTCGTGAAACCATTCGGGTGCGATCGTCATTTTTTACTGCAGTAAGAAATACTGGCACCTAACATTGTTCGTTTTCCAATCATTTTTGTCAATTTACTAGAAGAATAAAACTATTTCAATATTTTCCATTTTCTGAAGAATATTTTGCTTTGATTCTGCTAAACCGGTAAACAATACAGCACGGTGCCCATTACTTCGGGTGCATTTCTGTTTGCACTTGCTGGATCTCTCTGACCCAGCAGACACGAGTTCCTACCTGAGACGCCCATGAATCATAGTTTGTTTGATCAAACTGATGTATCAGGAGAGTTTTCACAGGTAACTTTTCTAGGTGAAAACCATACAGTATATCCTTTTCTTACTGGTACCCCAAAAAAGAACTTGAATGGACCGATATGCATTCTGTACTCGGTATCTTTCCACCTGAATTCCGATTAACAGTGAACTTTTTAGCCACTTGTGGAAAAAACAAATGCATTCCGGAAGAAACAACGAACCGAACACGCACTCGTGATTCACATTCAGTCAACACAAGCCCTGGCAAATTAATTTATTATAGGTTATTCAGTGGGATTGTGCTAAAGAAGTGCATTACATTCACCTTGTTGCAATGAATATACGTGCAGCATACAATGTTAAGTGGTCCTCTTGATGAAATCAATATGGTTATTTACAAACAATCCGCATTTAAGAATAAGCCTACTGTCTTTCACATACTGGTACGGTAATTCGATTGAATATTCGTTTTTTTGTAACCTTCACAATAAGCCGGAATCTTTTGTAGTGAAAAAAGTAAGTATGCCGAAATTTAATCAGCTTTTCATCAATAACCATGAATTCTGTGCACCCAGGTTCAATCATCGGTCGTTCATTTTCTGTTGCAAACGTTTTCTCAAAGTATATAAAGTTATCTGATGGTCTGAGATAAGTCAGTGATGAAGCGTATGTTGTGTTGGAGGTATCCACAGACTCAATGGTGCGTCACGTTTCGTGCAGTACTGTTAGTTTATTGCCAGACATATATGGTGTTTTGTTACCTGTTTAAACTGAGAATACATTACACAAGGCGTCCAATTAGTTCACGAGAGGTGTTGGAAGACTTGAACTCCACATTCCTCGTTCACTAGTAACTCACATGAATTAGCTGATGAAAACCCAGAGTTTCACAGATACATTTTCTGTTTATTCTGCTTCATTCTGTATTTTTCACTCCCATGGAGTCCATAAAACAGTATTTTGACTGTAACACCCGTAGTTCGTTAGAATGTATCACCAGAATTGATTAATACATGGAATGATAAAAACTAGCACTTTATTCCTGGCTTCCATTTGGTTGAAGATGATTGTCAAATCAATTTATAAATGATTTTTCTTCTTACTAAGTTCTGAAGTGGAATTCAAACAGTTCACATTATAAACATTGTCAGTGTGATTCTCCTGATCATGTTGACTCCCAGCATAAGCGCAAAAGTTGGCCACAATGGATGTTTGTTAATAACTAAAACGTGCTTGACACAGTTGTGTTCAGTTTGTACTACTGACTAAACAAAAGTGTCATATTCCATCTCCTTCTGGCACTCTGTTGTAGCTATGAACGTTTTTAAGATACCTCTCTTGTTAATTTATGTCAAGAAAGTTAGGCCCTACACGTTGAATCAACCATTCCGTTGCAATGAATATAACTGTGTTCTGACTAACATGAACAGAATCAGTTGCAGCAAGTTTGCATGCTACACTGCTTACTTATAAATTGAATAAAGAGGATTTACGTAATGGGTCGCTTAGAGTTTTTCATCTGAATACGACTGGACAGCTTGACTTTTTCTTACTGGTGATTATCGTCGAAAGTTTAAATATGATTTATACATGCATACTATGAGGTCACAAGCCTACTTGTCACCGGGGTCAACCACCAATTGTGAGGGTTATGTCCTCCGTCTTTACAGAACAAGCACTCAGTTGAAGATGTGGATGACCACCTGAATTCGATTGTAAAAGACTGACTGAAGTCTTCATAAAACAACATTGTGGTAAGCATCACGGGGTTTCGAAATAAGTCGGACTATCACCCTAATTACGGTGTAGATCATAGTGAGATCCTTCCAATTTTTAACGAAAAATAGAACAATATGATCAAACTAATGGCAAACTGTTCTGATAAGAGGGAAATAGCACGAGCATGTCCGTGGCCTGATTTTTTATGGTTTGTTTTACTCCAAGCCTGTTTTGGGTTGGTAGAAGAATATGTCTCCCGTTCTGTCTTGTGCACAACAATGACATACTCATAAATTACTGATGACCAGTCGGGAATCCAACTTGAAATAATCTACCAAGCGTCCTAACACATTTGGTGATGCACTATGTAAAAAGGTATCATTCCAGTAACTGAAATTGTTTCGTATTCTTGTTTACATTGTCGTATAATGTTTTACAACAATGGGGTCTATATATTGCCATAGTTCATTCAAATCATGTGGGAACATTACTAACAAACTTATTCACTCTGGAAGCAATTTCACGTTTAATTATTGTTAATTTTATTTACTGAGTCAATGAGTCGATCGCATTTAATAGGATTTTGTGGTTAGACAACTTTTGTCATCCGTAGACCAAGCTTCGATGTCAAGTCAAATCAAGTCAATGAACGGTATGACTGACTTCCATGCTTGATTATCAGAAACTGGAAATTCTTTGATCTCACAGACGATAGTATTTTTTGTATCCTTTCAGAAACGCTTAGATGTTGTCTACTTTGTTATTTTCTTAACAAAGCATGCGGCTTATGGTAAACCGTTTACCGATTTGTAAGTTTGGAGGCTGGTAATTAAATGGCACTTGTCACTTTCAAAGCTTCTGCAAACAGCTGCTATACTTAAACGTCCATAATCTTTTCTTCTCTGTTCTCTTTTCTTCCAGACAAACTAGGGGCAGGCATTTCTGAACTTAAATTAGTCCTCACGGTATATACATAATCTTAAGTATTGGACCACTGGGGGTCTTGTCTCCAGAAGCTGATCAGTGCTGAACATTGACCGTCTCTTGGGAATAAGTAGACTCATGTTTATATTGGTGTAGACTGAGGCAGAAAAACTGCGCAATTTTGGGTCACACTAAATTGTACGGCCACATTATCTATGTATAATACGTTCATAAACAGAATATAGAACTATCACCAAAATAACTGGACGGGCACATTGACCTACATCTGGTAAATGGAAAACGGTGACTCTCATCTTAGCAAATTAAAAATGGCACGTTCACCAATACGTTTGGTAGAATTTGCTTTTTATTTCAAAGTGCTGGTTACACTACTTTGTTCGAAGAAAAAGCAAGCAGTGACACCAAACGCAAATAGCATAAACAGAAACAAAAAGAAAACTTCAAGTAAGCTAGTTATCAGATGTACGGGACTGCATGACTAACATCACTGAACAATTAACTAGTTCTTCCATTAGAGTAGCAAATCTGAACAATTCCACTGTCATTATGTAAGAGTTTCGCACGATAAATTAAGATTATAAAACAAATTTTTTTCTCTCGAAGTCAAAGCCGTTCTAGTGCGTCATAGTGCTAGCACAATCAAAACCCACGGACCGGGACGGCAAAATGTCCTTTCGTAGTGAGACAACTGTTAGGAACTGGGCATCGATCAAAGTCAGGTTCCCCGTATACAAGCAACAAGGATTTTGATGGAACCTTAAATAATCAGTAGGTATAAATCAGTGACTTCAGAAATGGGTAATCTCAGTGGAGGAATAGCACTGTGAAAGAAAGGATACATGATTCTAGGAAATATAATGTTCATAAGAGTATGGGAGATTGAACCTACTTCCTAAGGTATGTGGTGGTCAAGACGAGTTACTGAATAGACTAAGTAGATGCGGTGATAACAAAAACGAACGGATGAAACAAAATAATTACAGGGTTCCAGTAAGTTACAGTAATCAAAGGATCTGACTCACACGAACTGTTCACAAGTGTTCAAGATGACCACCACAATATTCCAAATTACCAGTATCCGGAAGCGGAGAATATTACGGAATTGCCGTGGGCTGCTGAAGCGCGATTCGGGATGCGACGATGATCGTAGTACAACGGAGCTGAAAAAAATCGGATGATAGATCCGTGCGGAATCGTCAAAGGACTGAGTAACGGTGAGAAGAGTGGACCGGTGTGTACAAAATTTGTATTACACTACAAGGCCACGTTTATTACTTTGTATAATATGCAAAGGTGACAGTAACGGTTGTTGTACAGAAATAAATCGTCGTTTGTGAACAAGAATACTGAATTCTCTACAAGTATAAAGGACAGATTGAACGGAATTTGGTTGAATGAATGGGAGTCGACCACATACTTAACAGCTTTGTCCTTCCAGGCAAATTGGTTTCGGTAGTCTATCACTATACTGCCGTCAAGCACCACAGCAGCACCATCACAAACCGCGATCACATCTAGTTTGATGAACAAGCTCGTTGTTGGTACTCGCAACTCCTCGAAGACGGTATAGCCCAAGTTTCGCAATCGTTTCGCCAGGTCTTTGGCCACACAGTTGTGCCAGCCACTACGTGCATCATGGGTGATCCAGCATGATTGTAGAATATGAGCAAGGCTTTCCGGTTGACCGCAGTTACCACGGCAGAGAACTGACTGGTCACTTCGGCCACCTCGTGAATTTCGAACTTTAGTCTGCAACAGATTACATCGGAGCTGGATGGCACGAATAAAAATTCCGGGAAAGATGCGATCTGGGTTAAACAGCCAACCATCAGAAAATGGAGAGCGTGATGCTTCCTGAAGATCCCGACCGTCAATCGAATGGTATAGTTTACTCATCCACACCGCATAAGCTTTCTCCTTGTTTGTCACTACTACACCCTGAACACGTACTGGGACGTTCACTTCCCTCAAGATAGGGTCAAACGAATCATTTTTAATCACATTCTGCAGAACTGGACATTCACAGGAAAGAAGTCTCTCCACCCGAAATTTGCGCGAGATGGGGATAGTGGTAGACAAACTTGAAATGCCCAAACCGTCCAAACGAATTGGCATGTGGATGTACCTAATTAGTGTGTCTTTAGGAAGGCGAAGCCACTGCCAAACATACTGACAAATCGTACAGGTCATAGCCTTGAGTGTGTTACGGCGGACTCGACTCAACACTAATGAGTTATTCAGTTCCGGGATCAAATGTTGTCTCAGGAGTTCAAGACGTTGGTGTGGCTTCAAGGGCGCTTTGGTAGTTTCAACCAGCATCATGGAAAGTTGCAGACGGTGATTAGTGAATGCTTTAACCTTTCAGGTGAACGGGGTACCTAGACAGGTCACCGAGTAGGAGGCCCTGAGTGAATGGATAATGTCCGGGACAAAGTGGATAGACTCATCAGAGTTATGTTTATGGTCACCGCGGATGACCATGAGCTTATTCTTTCGTGTGTTGATCTTCAGTCCTCATAGTTCCAGGACACTAAAGGCGGCTGCAAGCTTCTTGGAGAGATGCATCAGACTCTTAGCTAGAAGTATCAGATCGTCTGTGCAGGCGAAACCGCTAACTAGTGTGTCGTAGAACTGGTAGTCAAGCTCCGATCGAGATGGCGCCAGCACCCCATCCATTACCGTGATGAATGGAAGTGGGGGCTGTGAGTCATCCTGGCGAACACCATGCTGGGAACGGAGAACGGAGACATTGAACGTAGCAGAAACATTCCTGTAGGAGTCGGCAATGTAATGCATTAGAGGTGGAGGATCACCGAATGCTCGGTTCAATTTGATAATCGAATCCTGTGAGGTAGAATCGAACGCTTTGGAACGTTGATAAAAGCCGCACACAGAACTGAAGACTTAGTATATGAGTTCCGAAGTAGCGCATGAAGCATGGAAATCTCCTCGAGGCAGCCGTTACGGTGCGGGAATGCAAACTGATGAACGGGTGGTTCCAACGATTGGCCAATATCTTGTGGAAGGAACATTTCAACATTGAAGATGCGGCGATGGGTGTGAGCTCAGTAGGAGATAAAGGTTTGTTTACTTTGGGTACAAGCGTGGTGCGAGAGCTGTATATGTGGATTGGACAAACATGGGTTAGCAATAACAGGTTGAAGTATCCGGCCAAGGCATCAGCTTTCATACGCTTCAAATGTTTGGGCAACAATTGGTCCAAACCTGGAGCGGTATTTCCCATATGCTTCGAAGTGCGTGTTACTAGTGAGGCGTGCATGTTCAGCAGCGAGTAGGCTTATACCATTGTGAAAATGTCTGCCTGAGGACCGCGGGCAATAGGTAGTAGTTCATCACTGTGAAGAAAGCCTCGCTATTGGACTGCAGTTGGGTAATCACTGTTTGTATCAAACAGGTAAACCAATCAGTGTGATCAGCAGCTTGGGGCCCAATATCCGATGTCGTGTTAGTTGGATCGGCAGCGGGGACAATATTCCTCTGCCAATTCGGCGCATACAGACAGGCCCGAATGCTCTCCAAAGTACGACCTGAGAAATGTGACAGGAGCCGATGATGAAGTTCGCTTCAAGCAGAGCACAACAGAGCCAGTGCATCGGTACACCTGATAAAAGAAGCCGATTCTTGTTGAGACCAACTGGATCCGGCGGTTTTCATGGATATGAGCTTCTCATGGTTGCGTTTGACGGGATATGCATGAATTCTGTGTTAACGGAGGCCAATTTTAGTGGGAGTGCTGCGGTCACAGTTGTCACAGTCAAAAGTTGTGACATGATGGATATCCATTTCTTGCTGTGGACCATCCTTGCGTCGATGCATACGAGTATGCTCTGACAAACCAGTGTTCGATTTGCAAATCTGGCTACATTCTGAACAGGTGTACTCCGCTCGTCTAACCTGTATACTGGTAGTTGCCTGCAAGTAGGTTATGGTGGTAATTTTTCATTGTCTTGATCGAATGTAACTAGTACGATTAAAACCAGTTAGAGTGGTCGGCCCTATCTGAAGTTGCTGAATTCTCAGCCAGTCAAGGTTTGCACCGAGACCGCCAAGTCGGCACCACGAGGAGGTGGTTTAGCGCGCCGACTACTACTATTGTGAACCAAGAAAACAGATGGCACAAGAACTGCCTATTCAGGAACGCAACAGGTAGGTTATGCTTTTCAACAAGACAAACAAAAACTCTCATCTGCGTACAGTCGGGGGCCCAGACCGTCACGGTTGCCAAAGACGTCAATGCTCAGTTCCGTTACATTCCTCTGCGTACCAAGAACCATTTCATGCAATGCTGCACTTTCATGCTTCCTCTTGTACTTTTCTTGCGGCTGCTTCGATGTCAAAATCTATGCTCTGCCCCCGCTATTGAATAGCAATGGTGTGAGTAGTATCGTACGATCGCTGCTGCTCCATACACTACTACTGTAGAAGTTTTGCAAATAAAATGCAGCAAAATATTATCAAGCGTTAAACAACGTTCTCTCTTCAACTGCTCCATTCTATTGCGTTTTCGTCTAACAAACAGATTGTCTCACTAGTCTCATTTCATATTTCTTGTTAAACCACTTATTTAAACCAAACAGTTTAACAGCTTTTCGCATGAATCTGTTTACATCACTCAGCCTACTTCGACAACGGGATGGTTAAGAACATCAACTGGGAAATGCTGACACTAGGTTAGACTTATTCTGTCGCTGCCACCATTTCCTTTCAGCCAATAAATTTAGTTTACTTAAGACGTAATTTAGTCACTGCCCAATCAAGTCTAGTCTTTTAAATACCTTGGTTCGTCTCATCCCTTTAACGGATCAAGGGTATTGTCAAATCAGTGTCTCATATTTCACGTACAGTTTTTTATTCTGACCAAGTAACCTTGTTCTTCTCAGTTTGTGCTAGTTGTGATTATCCCGATAAAATAGTATTTACCACGTTTTACATGAAATTTCTCTGATTAGACTGATTCGACGGAAATCAAATCAACATTATATGGGACAGTGATTGCTGAAACTACTATAACCATGCACAAGCTGAATAAGTAAACTGAAAACTGGCATTCACACTCAAAACAGGCAACATACGACTAGACGGTGCATGACGGTTGCGATCAACTCTAGTTGAATTTACAGAAACTAGTGATATTCTGAGGCTATGATGGGAATTAACTGGGACAAACTCGATGGTTCATTAGCCTGCAATAGCGTTTAGGTATCCACGTGCTCACAGGTCATGTGAATATTTCGACTGTCTTGTTGCAGTACAACGTTTTCTAATTGGCAATCCTTCGTTCACGGTAGGATATATTGTGCAAGCTCCCATTAATACGAAGTCACCGTTGATTTTCGATGGACACAGTGTGCACAAGGCCCTGTGTACATCACTTCATAATTAATTGGCACTGAACCGTTGATCATGAATAAAACGAGGATTACTCACAATTTTGATCGATTGCTTTTTGGAGAATTTCTCTTAACCAAGCTGAACCAGATACGACTTGGACCACGAGAAGTATTCTCCAACTTTGTTGCACGTTTGATGCTCACCGGTTATGAGCACTGCAAACGAAGGACAGGACAATATGATACAGCATATTTCGCACGGGATAGAATCATTTTTGATCGTGGATTATTTCGTGACTCTCTGTTATATCGTGAAATTCACGGTTTTCATCAGCTTAAACATCTTCCAACTGTGTTTACACTCAGTATATTTGAAGAACAGACTGGTAAGCGGTTTTACGAAACTTATCAAAGCGAAAACATTGCAGATGTACAGCAAATCAAGGAACTGATCGCGATTAGCGACAGTCACCCACTTGGATTTATAAGGGTGCCACATCCTTCCGCATTATCAACTAATAGGTTCGACCAGTGTCTACTTGATTCTTCTGATTGTTCTGTTTTGTCATTTGCGTCAACAGCTAATTCGGAGCTTCACGGTCATGGAATCAGAAGACGAACAAATGAGTCTTGCATATCACTCACGGAGTCATCCTCTTCGGTGCAATCCAGAACGTGTCACATTTATCCATTGCCGAATGATCACTGTCAACGTTATTCGAGCACGGGTGTACTGAGTTCGCTTAAGTGGTTTAATCCAAAAGAAAATCAGTTGCATCAGCCAACCTATGTGAATATGCATCCCGCAAGTCCCATAGGTACCACTTTGATAACTGAAGGTTCCATTTACATGTATGCCTTCTCAAAAAGAGCTTTAAATTCGGACAGTGATCTCTCAGATTCTGATTGCACTTTGTCTATGTGAATGGGGATTAACGCGTGCACAACGAGCAGTATAGTTGTTAATATGTTATTTTCTCCACTATATACATGTACAAAGGCTTTCTTTTTACTCTGAGTTTGCTTTAGTCATGTGTTGTTCTCTTACCAGTTTTGTTGATCACTGCGAATGAAAATTACTATAGCAATTCGTCGTTCACATTACAGTACCTCTTTAATGGTTCATTAAGATGACTTTGGTGGATAACTGTACAAATTCAAGGTACTCGATGCATCCAACATGCATCGATTGCGACTTAGGTAATTTTAAAATGACAAGTAGCTCTGCATACCAAAAGTAGTACTGTTTTAAAAATTGTTTTGATGTTAGTTTATTAATAACCACATGACCTTTTTCAATGAAATCGCAATGGTTCTTCCTGACTTATATTAAAACACTCAAAATAAACTGTGTTATTCTCAGTGATCGTGTAATGACATCACACACTGATAACTGGCCAGCAATTCCTGTCAGTCCAAAAAACGGGCAACAACAGCAAAAAAATCACTTTCACTCTTTCGTGCGGGGGTTCATCATAACACGTAAAACTTCAACGTAATTGCTAATAGTACCGGCACCAGATGGTTTTACTCGCTCATAGTCGCCTAACAGTGATCGCAACGATGAGCCTTTGATTTATTAATAGATCAGCTAACGGAAACAAAACGGAACACCTGTGTTTAGTGGGGTATTGCTCGTTAAGGACTGCTTATGAAGCACCCGCGGTATATGGTGACTACTCGTTTTTGTAGTTTGATCTTAATCTTCACATCCATATCATCCCAAGGGGCTTGAGTGATTTCATAGCTGGTACGCAGCTTGCTACCAGTTTGAACTGTTATCTTCTTTGCTGCCAATTCTTAGTGTAGAGGCGTCAAAAAGTCGATAATGTGTAGCAACTTTCACTGCGCACACGACAATCACGTGATCAGAGTAGTAAACTGCTTTTATCTTCCAATCCACTCTTTATACGTTTGATAAAATATCGCCTTAGGTGTCAGGTGAATCATGCAGCCCATGCCTAATGTAACCATCTTACGGTTCGGGAACGTTTCTCAAACGGGAAATGAAAGTACAGAATGTGTTACCGCTTTACATCAAGTGATCTGATGGCATGAAACGGAGGTCAGTCAGTTGCTGCTGATATATTACGATTAGATTATGTGATACCTCGATCATGTTTCGTAGCTTATACCGTATTTTAAATCGCTACAAAGAATGCGAACTTGACGTGTGATCACATGATCAAATTTTGGGTACACGCCGGAAAATCTACTGGGCAGTCAATACACTGGATTAACACAAATCTTACAGCTAATGTTATCTGTTCTCCATGTGACGCATTGCCTTGTGACTTTTAGTACATAATCGGAATCACCATAGTTCTTATTAACAGCTCCTTGATTGTGCTCATAATTTGGAAATACTTTCCACAATTCGGTGACTCGTTACGGGTTTTCATGAACTTTTATTTCACACAGAAAGCTCATCGAAACCAGTTCCGGCTAAGTAATTTGGTGTACGTCTCTACGGATTTTTATCGGTGTATTCATACGTATTCAGTCCTTCAATTCAGAACTAATATCTGTCAGGCAAACTAATAGCATGTCCTTTGGGGAAACAGAAGACGAAGGCATTGCCCAGAATCTGAAAAACTATCACAAAACCGATAAGTTCTGATAGATGTGACACCAAGATCTAATGCATGTGTCATCATCAGTTTCCTTCTAATATTCATGTAGCCTCCACCTATCAAATCCAACCGAGGACGAAAGCATAGGCAAAGTGAGTAGCTGAAAACAGTAAAATTTTATTAAACCAGTTGGAGGGTCTTAACCAGAGGGTCTTAGTAAATAAAAAACGGTCCATAATGTTCATCCAGATTTCATATGCTAAAAAGTCCGCTAACTGAAAAATTGCTGTACACCACTGTTCTGACCGCCAAATTAACTGATCTGCCCAACATCTTGCAAAACGGACAATCAATTGAGTTCAATTATTCCACTGCGTTTAATCTCTTCACAATAAGGACAAAGTATCTTAGAGTACTGTTCTACTCGCATAACCTGAAATACAGTAGGAAAAACTTTGTTCTCAAGACGATAACGACTATTCGAATTGAAACGAAAGACAGTCTTCACATGTACAAAAGACAACACATAAACGGGGTGAACAGATGAAAATGGTTAAACACAGATAGATAAGTAGAATGCAATAGAAACTTTTTTATCCAAAACTAACTTTAGAATAACTACATTTTGAGTGACATCTGCTAGCTTGTACACTAAAAATTGCATGATTCAATTATTCTGTCCTCATTGGCTTTTCGTGAAGTATCTTGATGACATGTTAAGATATGCATGAAAAGAAATACAGCATTACGGTATGCTTCTTGTCCACAAGTGCAAATAATGCGAAAGGTGACAGCAAGCTATTGGGAGAGTATTTAAGTAACCAGACACTGTAAGAAGAAACTCTCCTGAGAAAGGCTCGGTCACGGTGTGCATAGTTTTGGTTTCACACTAAAGAAGTCATGGCATTCAACCAATACTTAATATTCAGCCAAAATTCGACAGGTGCAGTATAATTTTGCAAACAGTCACTCCTGAAATTCTGTGAGGTGAGGCTAAGGGTCGAAGACTTCTACAAAGCAAAGTGAATTTCATGGAAACTCGAGTTTTACTGTTAGCAATGGCCGAAGTCTTGGGAAAACATGTGAAAGGAACAAGTACCAAGTTTTGTTTAAATGAGGATCTGTTTAACCAGTTTCAAGACAATGACAAATCAGTACGCTTGTAGTGGTAGTCAGGAGCAGAGGGTTTCCATACTTGATGTGACATACCGCGGCATAGTTTAATTTCACTGCAAGAGAGGTTGCTATTCTGACGAATAATCTGCAAGCCAAGTTCCTTTCACATGTTTTCCCAAGACCTCGGCCATTGCTAACAGTAAAACTCGAGTTTCCATGAAATTCACTTTGCTTAGTAGAAGTCTTCGACCGTTAGCCTCACCTCACAGAATTTCAGGAGTGACTGCTTGCAAAATTATACTGCACGTGACTGCCATGACTTCTTCAGTATGAACATAAAACTACGCATACCGTGATCAAACCTTTTCCCAAGTGTGTTTGCTCCTCAAATGCTGTGAGCTCTGAACTTACTCATCTGCGCTGTTATGCTTTAGTCGTGTTTTTTCAACTCGTTTACTACAAAAGTGCCCACACTTTTGAGTGGCATTAGAATGTGTTATATTATTTTCGGAACATCATCTATCCTAATCCGCACAAACTTAAGCTTGAATTAACCGTTTATCTTTCCGACCACTCTGGTTGTCTGAAGCCTACGCTGCGCCCAATTCGTCCTTTCTCAGTCGGGTTGGTGGATTTTTGAGCTACTGATGTTTCTCTCGGATAGGTCATCTATCATCGTGTGGTTATTAAGCCACACACGTAGTTTAATTCAGACCTTTCTCTAATTATATGAAAATCGGTTATTATTACGCCCACACACTATGTCGTTCCGGATTTTCTGCTCGACTGACTACAAGTCTTGTATTTGTGTGCATTTTTACCTTCGTGGTGACTGGCATCCAATCGGAAAGTGGCACAATGAAAGTGGGTCATGTTGGTTGTTACTGCTACTGTTCATCTGTTTGTTGGCCATCTGTTTAGATGGTTGGCATAACGATTGGTTGAATGACGCCAACACGACCTTGAACGTGTTTCACATTTCTGCGGAATGAGCACAAACATTTTGAGTTATCGTCCAACAAGCGCTATAAAACCTAATGTGTGATTAGTCCGCGTTAGTTGACGAGGAACTTTCCATTCTTTGGAGCCGGAAATTTACTGATACATGCCGGAAAGTAACTCTGGAAACAGTGGTCGTCAAAGTCATCAGAGTGTCACGCGTCCAAGTTCCTTTGGATCTTTGCAAACTGGTGACAAAGAACCTATATATTTCAACTGTTCTGCACATACCTTCTCGAAGAAAGTACTGAAAGATGAGGATAACTTCACTGTCGAAGGGGTGGAAAATTTTATAAAAAAGGCTCCACGTGTTCATCCAGTTACGTATGAATTACTTTTTCTGGAAGACCGAATCAAATTTAAGGGATTTAGGCCAGCCCTGCGAAATGAACGACATCAAACCGTGCTATACAGTCAAATTAAAGGGGCCTACGCTGTACTGAACTACCCTAATCTACTTGTGTTGGCCATCGATTATTCCGAAAAACGTAAGAGAAAATACGAATCCTTTCTTTTTTCTAACTCGCAAGTGGCGGCTCAGGTGAAATCAATTTTACTTGTGGTGAAGCAAGATCCGGAACACTTAGTCCGAGGTTACGAATCCATAGGGCGGACATCCACGTCCTCACTCCTGTTACCCTCGGTTACCGGAAATCCACAAGCAGTGAAGCCTGTGGGGTCTGCTTACTCTGTGTCGTCTACTGCTAGTCGGATGGAAGAGAAAGCAACATCTTTTCCAGATCCTGAGGTGAAAAAGTCTAAACCACCGAGGTATTTTTCATCACAATCCACTTCACCGATTGTACAGCAAATCCTGTATGAAGAAGCGAAGAAACATGAAGATAAATCCAGAAATATCATGGCAATTCATGAAGCACCCTTGAAACTGTCAAGGGATTATCATTCTCTTAATGATCTTCAAGAAGGCCAAGAAAATTCTGAAGACTTGAAGCTTAAAATTGGCCAGATGAGGGGCTCATTAGACGGCAGCTGCGGACTCATCAATGAACTCGAATGTCAGTGGCCCGGAAGCGTTATATACCTTAACAATGATGGTGACCAAGGAATTCATATTGTGGATGATGGACCAATCTATATGTACTGTCAACATGAATTTTAACTTTTATTTCCGCACATCTACATTTATAACACTGATAAGTTCAGTATATAATTAGATGAAACTTATTTGTTCTATATAACTTATCTAACTGCATACTCTATTTATCATTCGAACATGACAACAGTTCTTTCAGCACTTTCTATATGATAACAGTTGTTTCCTCTTCCTCGTCGAATGACAACGCAATGGAATCTTGCTCGATTTCACCATGTCTCCGCTCGTTAGGTTCAGAGTATATCGGTACCTTGTTACAGCCCTACAACCAATCACATATATGCACAATTACCCGCTACCGTCTGCGTAGTATAGTGAAAATGACGATCAAAATGTTTCTACATAACAAATCTTACATAATCCTGTTTGCCTGTTTATTTTTATCCTGTGTGACCACACGGTTAAATGGGAAGACGACATTTGAAGGAGGTATTTGATAAGTCCCAAGTATGAATGTGATGAGAATTTTACGGTTACTGACATTCGGTAGATGGCGTTACTCCAATCTGATGGCGCTCATTCACTTTTTTGAAGCATCATGGAATTGATTGCATTATTACTGCGTGAAGGTCAGAACTATGTGGTTAGTTCGTTCAACTGTTGTTGCTATGTGCAGTTTGTATAAAATTTGTTGGTTCATCTTGATGATTGATGACAGTAAATGGAACTGTTAACATCTTGCAATATACGTCTTCTCTCTGTTTTGACTAAATGGAAAATAAACCTGATATTGACCGATGACTCACATCTTCATAACTAATCCGTAAATGGCCAAAAAAGACAAGCTAGTAGTGGTATTGGGCAGGATTTTTATCTGAACGAATTTCGCTGCATCTTATCAGGTACACAGTGGTGACATTTAAAGGTGTTGAACGTCTCCTTAAACACACGCGCTCACTTAGTAGCACTTACCTCAGCAAAATGTAATAAATGTCCATTTCGTCGTTTGAAAACGACAGAGAACGACGACAGACCGTCGATGTCATGACCTGTCTCGAACACGCGAAGTGTGATGGATGAGGTCAGTTTCTTGTACGGATGACCGTTGGCCTCATTCGTACAACTTCACACGGGATGGCTAACGTAGTTGCACAACTGTTTTGGCCATTGCGGTCTTCCTTATCTGCGGCTGCCTCTCTGTATGTGGAACTGCACATACACGAATTGGTGTCATGACCTGGACAGTAGTTATTAACACTAGTCAGTGATAACGTTTCATTATTGACACAGAAACATCAATCATATCAGTCTACGTTTCCACTTAGTTTATCTGGTTGGACTAATACCCTAATTTAGTGACCAAACGCACAACCACCTATCGCCTACAAAGCAGCTCGGGAAAAAGTAGTCAGGAACGAAAATCCCCATAATTGAATTGTGAAATCATCCCGAATAGAAGGGAATAAACAACACCTCTTATTCAAACGTTTTAGCCACAGTAATAAAAATATACGTACTACATATATCTTTGAATGGCTTCCATGTCAATTCAGAAGAAATGAATTTCTGACAAATGTGCAAGTTAGTAGGGCGGACTAACTGGGCTTCTAAGCAGGGTTCTGAAAAACAGTTTTGGAAACTTGTTAAGCTAGGAGATACTCAGTCACAACAACTTTAGGCTTTAAATGAATGTGAACCAACGATAGAATCAGCATACCCAAAGGTGGAAAGCAGCTTGCAAACTGTTTAAACCAAGCCGCGCATAATGCAAATAAATTTCGCATTTAATCTCAAGCAATCACATTTCCTGTCATATGAAGTCTTACCTACCGGTAATATACTTCGTTGCTCAGAAATAGTGTCGGCAGACTCTAGTGTAAATTGCTTGAGAAATCCTACTAGAGAAGAAATTCCTAGAAAAGTAGAACGAAATTCGCATAACATGAGATAAGCTAATAACTGATTACGAATATGGAACTTCAGAACGTTCTGATTTGTTTCTTAGCCTAACTGCTACAGCTGCTCTTGAGCATGATTTTTCAGTCGCTGATTACAGTCCAGCTGCAACTAGGTAGTTTTACGTTTTTTACTCTTAAAATACAAGATCTGCCGGTTGAGCAAGGTATGGTTTAAAAAAACGTTTTTTCAAATACCCGACACCCTCTTCGACGACAAGGCCTTCCTAAATAAAAATGTTGCTTTAAGACCGACAAAGAGTTTGATGAAAACAAACGGTTTGGTGCTGGACATTTATGTTGAATAGTGTTGAATCATTTGAAAACACTGGGCATTTGTAGTGAGGTTGACGGACAGAACTTATCCATAGTCCTGGCGGCGCCACTATTATACAGTGGATCAAAAATTAATTTTCTCAACAACATCTTCGTTGCTGTGCGAAGGGCTGAGAGGACTATCCTCAGGTTTACCGAGACGCTTACATTACTTCTGGAATCACTGAATGAATTCCGATTTTGTTATGACTTGTTGTCACATTGATCAACCGCTTCTCATGGTATTCTAACGATTGATCTATTTCACACTTTTGCCCAACAGAAGGCATCTTCAATCAGTCCTACCAGCATTACATAATTTCTCGGCTTCCAGTACCTGATCTGAAGTTGTTCGTAGTTAGTAATTCTTCTCTCACGCCAACATTTACTTTCGTTTTGGGACCAACTAAGATGTTGTCCAGTCATTTGATTAGGGACTTTATTTGTTTTGGATGATTTGGATTCTTGGATGAACCGCTTTTTAAATTTATTGACTGGTGTACAACACATTTGATAAACCACGGAGAAGATAAGTTATACATGCCTCATCCAACCTCTCTGGCTTCAGGTTCATTGTCAAGTAATGTTTGACCGTTAGAACGTAGTCTTTCAGTTAAGTCTACCTTTCGGTGATATTGTTTTTGTTAGTTAGTCCTTAACTATACAAAAGGACTTCTGTTTTTTCTTCATAACCCTAGAGCAGACGAGTAGTGGACTTCTAATAAAAAAACTAACGTCCGACAGCAGTCCATATGAGAGCTGACAGACCGGTGGAACAATAGTACTCAGGTCACAAAAACCTACTTCGAACTGCCGATTGAAACCAAGACAAAACCTCCTGTAAATCAGCGACCACTAAGACATGTTTGCTTGTTTCTAACAACGTACTTACCGTCTAAGCAATTGTCTTGTAGGATGTTCACTGCAAAATATAAGGTGTTACATCGTTCTCCCTTTCTCATTGTTGACGAATTTAAGCAACACGTCGGGAATCGCTTGACATAATCAGCTGTATGTTTATGCCATCGTGCTTAGAATGATGTACTCAAACAACCGACAATCATATTGGGCACTGTGCCGAATTTCTACCAGGAAGCAACAATGTTTCTAATAATCATACCCATCCACTTTGTTGACACGGTAGCTTTCACAGCTTATCTTTCTATGCCTCTTTTGGCTTGTCAACTCATCCAGTTCTACCTGCGGCCATTTTTCTTTATCTGTAGTGAAAATGTGGTTCCTAGATGTTTTAGAACTTGTTTAAATTTACTTGCTCACCATAAAAATGCTCGTTGCTCCTTCTTTCAACCAGTCGATTATCTGATGTGTTCATGCGGTTCAAAATAAATATGCTTGCTGCCAAATGTTTTTTTACTGTAGCTGTCCAACCACCTTGTGCAATGGGGCCAGTGGTTACCGTCCCACAATATTCATTTATCAAGTCCCGTTGTCTTGAGGTGATATGTCGATACAGCATTGATTGTTCAGTTCTGTTTCTTCTCCGGACCCATCTGAATTACCTGTCTTGCAGTTTTTTGTCTTCATGCCAATCTCGCCTGTTTCCACCAGGATGCCATAAGATTACCACTGATCCATCTGTCCAGCAATCCGATTTGGTACCGTTCGTTTTCTCATAACCCTACTCAGTACTACACTATCACACATTCTTGTAAAAAAAACGGACAATTCATTGGACACCCCAATCTCATGTGATCGTAGTTCAAGCATATTTATAATAACCGCACAGAAGCTGGCTACACACTTATCTTGTGAAGCTTCTGCCCTGAAAACTGGTGAATCAGTCGGTCTATATCCCCAACATAGGTTACTTTCTTCTGTGTATTGTCTCCTCCGTACATCGTTGACAGATGTTCACATCTGAATAACCTATTTCCATGACACAACTCTTATCAGATGAAAAGTATCAAATATGATCACCACTCAAGAACAGACCAGGATCAACGCAAACTTGTAAAAATGGATCAAACTTCCTGCGATTGACGTTCGACAAATTTGGGACACTGAGTGCTCTGTAACCACTTCATTTGAGCAGAAGGAAGACGTTGCGATATGTTAATAGTTTGTTCACTCTGATCGATCACAAACGTAAAACATACCAGTTATATACGTCATACAGATAAGGACAGAGAGAGACTAGACACGCTTACAAGCACATCAAGTATTATGTAATCACGACCACGGCAACCCGATAGGTTGCCACAATCACTTCTAAGCACATGACGTCGGCTGGTGAACTGCCTGCTCGAAATCTAATGTCATCGATTGCTGAACACTTCATGACAACGGGTAACCATGCTGACCCAGTTAACTCACTTATGATACTGTTGCGCAATCGAAACCCAAGGTTACTGTTTTTCTGATCAAATCTATAGCCGCAGTGGTTTAACTGCTAGACAGGCTTAAGAGAAGCGGTTTTGTACAACTCAAAATTTTATCTTGTAGTAAAAGGCTTGTGTTTTTCTTTTTCCTTAAAATCCCACACCTTTTCTTGTTTACAATCGTGCGGGTGAAGCGCGACCTTACCTGGAACATGAGAAAACTAACAGGATTTACAAGCAGTGATTTAGAAAATCGTTTCAACCGTGCTCATTAGGTTAGCCTGAAGAAACTTGTACAGTGGGTGCATGGACGCCTGAACGTTGACCGTACCAGAGAATTTAGCTATTGGAACTGTGAATGATATTTACTACCGAGGAGGAAAACAATCAGTGGATGGTGAAATGTTATTCAGGTCAACCCGATTAGCGGTTACCGCATAGGAGACTCACCGGCACTAACCCCTATCACTAACGCCACGTATATAATTGTTTTCCTTTATTTTACCAGTAGTGTCCAAATCTGGATTGGTAAAGACTGTGTTGCGTGAGAGTAGAAATACATGACAGTATCAAAAATGTGGGGGGAATTTCTGATGATCGTTTGATCAACTGAGATTTATCCAAAAATGTGTGATGACGTTTGCTCTACAGGACAACTGACTAACTTTCCAAATGAGCCTGCTTCCCAAAAACAAATCTGCTTGTATATAACTGCCAGGAATGACCCTGTTTCCACCGATATGGATCGAAAGTTGTGATTGACCTTAACCGACACTCATTCGGCTACTGAATCATGACCGTTGTTTTCTACTCACACATAACTCATCAGTTACACCGTACATAAGATAACATACATTTTGGCGGAACGGACAAAACTCTAAGATGGTGGTTAGTGGTATGTATGCGCAACTAGATATCAACGATGTAGCAAACACTAGGGGCATCGTGGTTTAGGAGTAGTTCGTCGTCCTCGGCTGCTAAACACAGCCTTAGATGAAGGTCATATAAGCTGTGCATCTCACACTTAGTTGCAGCTTTCAAATTCGAACCAACTGTTGACCAGTTCCCTTCTTGAAACATAAGCCTCATTCATTACTGTCGTTGATAACTAATTTCACTTCCAAGTCCTGGTGCGGCAGTCTTGTTACTCACTGAGTTACTGACCTAATATCTAAAAGCCCCACCACATTCTATTGTGAACCATTTCAGTCTTATGTCACCCTTTTAACCCGGTCCGTTCTTTTCCGTTTTTACTTTCGGCCTTCTACCACATGAGTCTTTACACCAACTCAAAATGTCAACCACCTCAAATGCTCGTTTCAAAAAGTTGGCCTTCTCGAGTGAGCTTTGATACTTTACAATGTTGTTAGTACGAAGAAGAGAGTATGTTCGTGGATAGAGGATAGACAATGGCAACGATTACATGACTTCCTTCTGACTGTAAATTTAAAAACATTACCATCGTTGACCTCACCGGTTTATTTACCTGTATCCCAATCAACTATATTCACAAATAGGTTTTCCATCTAAGTAATCACTTCCAAATGGAAAGTATGATGGACATGTAATTTTTTTAATATTTTGCGACTTGGAATAATCGTATACCTAACCCAGTTGCGATGAAAATAACATTTATTCGGAAGAATGACAAGGCTTTTACCACAGGATCGACAATAATGTTAAGTCACTAAGGTGAACTTAGCAAAGCATTTTACTAATTCGCAGACAGATCATTTGTTGCTGTGAATTTGGTCTCGTAAATAACCGTGCAGGTATGTTACAGAATTCAAATGACATGCTATTAACTAGGGTAAGTCTTCAACAGAGTTCGCGACTATGTTCACAGCGTACTTTTGCGGCTACTTCCCACCACGTTGCTCTAGAATATATATATCTCAAGACTGTGGTCTAAATTGTGTTTAAAGTAATGTTTACTCCTGGTAAATGAAGAGATAGTTTCGTTTGGTTGATACGTTTTTACCCTTCGAATGTTATAGCCAGGAGTTTCAGGTTTGTTTAATTTCTGCATGTATACGAAGGTTGTACCATGTCTCCATTGGCATAATTGAACGACAGGGCTTTCTTATGCTAACACTCAAATATATAATTCGGTTGCCATAGTAGGCATGTCAGCAAGTGTATGTTGGCAAACTGACGATCACCTGTAGGTTGAATGCTCATAAATTTGGTTTGTCATGCTTTGCACGTTTGCAGGCGGCATTGCTTCATGTCTTCCCATATGTAACTTCACTCATACATCTCAGTTTAACAAACTACGTTTTGAGCTCAGCAGTAAAGTCCGGTCTTCTAAATTTCGGAACAAGGTTTCATTATCTTGACAAACTGACATAAATTGACCTGTTACAATATTTCAATGACATACCAATTGCATTTTGGTATAGACTTGACAAATAAAGTCTAACGGCAAACACTCACTTAGAACAAAACTAGGTACTTTAATATTGGTCGATGAGTTTTCTGTTGCAGGATTCAAAGAAAGTCAATCCTGGTTTACAGTAAACACCTTTAGAAACCGGTTTTGCGCGTCACACCGGAGTACAGTTTTCAAGGCATTTTATTACATGAGACAGCCTACAATGATATTCTCAATCCCTTCCATGTAGCATGTAATAGGTTAGTTATCGATTACGTCCAAAATTGAGACAGGATCCTGAGTATACACATTCTAATCTTGGTTGCCAAATCGTGTGTATCGATTGACTTATGTGTTCATGTTGGAATTCAGCCATAAACTCCAGCGGTAGACAATTTTTACGAATCCAGTCACATATGGTTGGTTTCTGAAATTCCTGGTTAGCTACAGAGCTTTGTTGCGTCGTGAGTAACACAAGCAATGTGTAAACCAATTACCGGTATCGTCCAACCAGACCACGACTACAGCCTTCAGTTAAATTGGCACCAACACCTGGTTGTGTGTGAACATGTTCACTGAAATAGATTAACCTCTGTTCTTGTCGGGCTGTGAAATGTTTTCCGCAATTTTTTTCTTCCCGTTTGTGTCATAACCGTTCGTTGCCTTTATGTAACAGTTTTCAGTTTTTTTTATTCAGTATTACTGTTAACGATCTTCTCACCATGAGGCATGACCTATGTTGCCGATAAAATTTGAACACACATTCTTAATCCGGTCTTCTCCAGTTACATATTGAAGAATCTGTCCCACTCATGATGAAGCTTAAGAACAAGCTAGATGATGAATTAATCACAATGAGAAATGAAACGCATGAACTTAAAGTTTATTTCTCACAAAAGCGTAGCAACTCGTCTGGTGGCTGAAACACTACGGTTTCACATACAAGTTTTACTGTGCAGTGCAAAGGAAAACAACGAAGTCAATTACCACATCCGCATATTAGCTACCAAAACAACTTGACAATGATAAACAGACCTTCCAGTACACAAAAGTGATTTACGAGTGTTACTGAGTGCGGAGTGTTCGGACAGAAGTCTGATTTTTGTTACGAGGTTTATCCGAAAAGCTTGTTCCATGTTTGACTGACGTCTTCAAGTCAGCGGATAATCAGCGATGAGTTACTTCAGTTCATTGCAATGTCTCACGTCAGTTTGATCGAGTTTAAACATTGTGACATCCGTTAAATTTTACCGACTCCCACTGAGACGTATTCATGTGCCCGACTGAATAAGTACCGCTTCATTCTGCTTATACAGGAGGTAAAACATTCACATAGAAATCGATGGAGGATGAAACATTTCAGCTCAGGCGACAACGGAATTTTCAAAGTTTATGTAGAACTTCAGGCAGTAGTTGGCTATGCTACCTGTTAGACATTGGAACGAGGTCATCATTTACGTGATAAAAACTAAGAGAAATCTCACTCTCATAACAGTTTGATTAATTTCATAAAAACGATCGACGGATAACTCTTTCTTTGAGTATCGTTCTCTTCAGCCAAGGATTTTAGCGGACAGATTCTGTTATGACGGTAAGAACAGAGTTTTCGCAAGTCCAGGCCTTATAATGTATTGTTGTGAATCTATGTAACTCCACGTACTCTCCTATCAAACTCTATCGGATAGACTATACTATACGGCCCCCGTTGCGATTCTGTATAATAATACCTAGAGTCATCATAAAGTCTGCATGATCCCTCTAATGGCAGTGCTGATTTCAGAGTTCAGTTACTTCCTTGAGTGTGAGTATTTGTTACAATCCCTTTGATACGGATGAGTTGTAGGATAACGCCAGCCTGAGGCCCATATGGGTATAGGTGAAAAATTCCAGCTTCTACATCACGTCGCAAGTAGGCAATAAACTTATCGGTCAGCCACGAGCCAAATGACCTGTCCAAGGCAATCATGTTGGTTTGTACACAGCGAGTTTTTACAGGGCCGTTATCTTCAAGGTAGAACTTGGTGTTCGTAGTGCAGAGCATCAAAACGTGTTTTAATCGGAATGTAAGCGGTCCTAAGTTCAGATGTTCTGAATTAACAGTCCGAAAATCAGTATCACTTGTCTGCTTCAAAGAAGTACTGATAACCAAGGAGCTATTATGATATTGTGCTGGTGATGTTTATCGCTTACATCTAAGTTCCGCAAGCAAACTGCTACCATCCGCAAAGATAAGTACACCAACAAGCGGTCATGGTGCGCTACTTAAACGCCCCCGTCTAAATATTTGTGCTGGACAGCCGAACAACAGTACGCTATTTGTGCGATCGACTAGCTTTTAGGATATCCGGCAGAGCTCAACTAAACCGCAAGAAGGTTGGCCTCCAAACTAACTATATCGAAGCGCCCAGTCGGGAGACCAATCTAGGTAGCAGTATTCACAATGCAAACGATTCATAATGCAAGGACTTTGGCGGGTCACCTGGGAACAAGAAACCTGTAGGGGCACCGATCAAAAGTAATAACTTCAGTAATAGTGACGACTAAGACGGAATGTTTGATACAAACTAAATACGAAGATCTAACATTGTTTGAAATGCCGATAGAAAAAAAACAGTTTTTCCACTTTTAATAATAATAATAATAATAAGAGAAACTGTTGGAGAAAAATATACTTCTTCTAACACTTTCTTCACTGATATGTCCAGTGATATCTTCTCCAAGGGTAGGCCTATAGACGTCACGCAGATCTACGTCAAGGAAGTAGGACGGCATCATCCCTAATATCAGGAGCAGCCGATATTTCAGGCCGGATGGTGCCAGGGGACTTACCTTCAAACGTAACACGATGATTGTAGGAAGAAAAGTTGATACGTTTTCGTATCCCGTCTTGGGATATTTCTTAGGCCATTTTACGGGATCAGCCGTGACGATGGTTTCGGACTGGCGGTCGTGCGCACACCCGTGGTCCTTAAAATAGATTTCGACATCCGTCAGAAACACTGCATATTTAACTGGATCATTAACCAGAATATTCGCCAACCGAATGTCTTGCTGGGATATGCATCGCAAATGTTCCGCCCATCAGTTTCTGTAGGAGGTGGGCTGTGTGGCAGCTTCTTGTTAGAAGCGCAACAGTAAATGAACCGAACACCATATAATCTCCTCCGACATCTCACTAAGACTTCTGAGAATAGACAGTCTGTTGGATCTGTTGGAGTTCGTCTGGTACGTTTTTCGTCTTTTGTCTGGTATGATGCAGAACGATGAATCCGTAGAAGTATGTTTCGTTTGGTTGTAGGAAGCCTATCCTTAATCTGCCTTCATTTCTTTGCTGTGTGCAGTAAACGATCTTAATAAATTTTGTACCATAATTGCACATAAAATGTTTAAGTTTTCCTCCTTACAACCATCATTGTCTATCTGTTAAACCTCTCTCCTTGGTGTTGTTGACACGTTCTCATCTTCATCTGTGCCCGATTGTTTTAATTATGTCATCTCCCGTTGACTGGTGGCTGTTTGTGAACACACGTTTAGTTGCTCCATTTTGAACTCCTTTGCTGGACAATTTGTGTACGCGGTTGATTCACATTTACGGTGAGACAGTACCTTTGCTGTAATTTTATTAAACAGTACCGTATAAATTCCAACCCTTTCGATCGCCTTTTCTGACTTTCCTTGGACTTGGAAGATGGTCTTGTTAACCCGACCGTCTGAATAAACGTTGTTGGAATTGTCGAGTACGTGTTACTGATTGAATAACCCTAAGTCGCCAGGAACGATTTAACACGGTCTAAAAGTGTTAACAGAACATCTCGTTTACCTGTCAGGCTGCAGATAGTATGGAGGGGAACATACATGCTGACTATCGTGACAACGGCAGTATTCGTCAAACTGACCAGCGTTAAACTGTTATCCATCGCCAGAAACAACTTTCTTCGGTGTGTCGTGCTGAGTAAGTAGATATGATGCAAGTCATCACTAAGTGTCAAGGTGGACCTTCGGTCACTGACGTACGCTATCGTTTGCTTAGGGATGGAATCTGTCTAGGTTGCGCGGTGAATGTCATCTACTTCGACAAGGATAGAGCGGATAGTACCTGAAATGCAATGACGTAAGCTGTTCTCCAAGAAGGTGGATGTGATCACCTTCTTCCCTGAACATTTTGTGTTTGCTGATAAAACGAGAGGGATCGTCAGTTCTGACATAATGTTCGTTTCGTGTAACTGGAAGTCGTAGCCTAGCGTTATGACGACTCAGCATTGTAGTCATTTAAATGAATAACCCAGAATGTCCTTCTTCGAGTCGAGGATAAATAACGCCTTACGGTCAGTAAGCAGAATGAACTAGAGACCATGAACCACACTATAGAACCCCGCGACTACGAGCAGAAGTTTCAGAGCATCTTACTCTGTTGACCATAATTCTTCTCCACTGACACTTACATACGGTGGATATGAACAAAGGCTTTTTCAGACTCTTCGTAGAAGACACTAGAGGTGAAGATACCGATGTCGGAATTTGGGATATCTAAAGTCACCATGATCGACAACTGTGAGTCATAGTAGGTCAGCGAAAGGCCGGAACTTGGCATCAACTTGAAACGAACAAAGTCACTTTTACATTCTCCCGGCCACCATCGTTAGATGTTATTTTTCAAAATGCCGCTGGACGGCTCTCAGGCGATGTGTAGGGAGGGCGGAAACGTATTATAGTGGCTGAAGAGGTCAAGGAAGGACCGGAGCATTTGCATATTCATCCACTGGACACTTGTTGAATTGTTGTGATGTGTTCTTTACTCGGATGGCGGCCGTCCGTATTGAAGATAAAACTTAGGTTGATACATGCAGGCGAAACGTGTAATTGTGCGGTCGTAGTTGGAAGTCATACTCACGGATGCTGTGCATGGAGCTCTTGAACCGCGATTGAAATTCGCTCGATGAACTGTTAAAAATGGTGGTGACGCCGAGGTAAGCTGACAGACGTGGAATGACAGGGTATCAGTGATCTGATCAAGGATGGCAGGAGTGGTCTGAGAACCCAGTGTACCAAAAGAGACCACATTGCGTATTGACAGTGACAAATTCATGAGACTTGAAAGAAACGTCATTTTTGAGATAGGCATCAACTAAATTTATTTTTTCAAGGCAGGTGCTATCATTCAGCTTTTTGTAGAAACCAACATTCAACTGGACTGAAAAGAAGTTAGCTTCGAGTAACTTACTGAGTGCAGTTAATAATTCAACACAAATCTGGATAGACTAGTTTGTCTTCTTGACCACAGCGGATCTAACGTCCCAGGTGGAATACAGTTCTAGTGTCAAGACATCCAGATCTGCAAACCAATTTAGTTCTGTTTCACTTAATTAGAGAACTGCATACCCGACCGGTCTTTTTGAAAAAAGGCCAATTAATTGTCAAAGAAAGGCTGCCGTACGGCATGGGTGAAGAAACTAAGTCCCATACCTGACTGCGATACCCGTGCAAACTGCTGAATGATTTGTCTGATAAATCTGACGAAATAGTAGGACACCAAACCAGGTTAAAGACTGGCTAGCAGACAGGTAGATCAGAACAAGCAGATGGAGTCATTCGAACCTGAGTAAGTTAACAGCAGCATCGAGAGAACAGAAAGTGCCTCAGATAGTAATAACTCTGAGCGAAACACAGAGGTGCTTTTGTCGGCCAAATGAAGAGCACATCCACAGGCCTTATTTTAGTTTTGGACGTCTGCTGAATGTTGTGCCAACCAAGTGATCACCGTACCTCCTAGGAGGTGATGGTGCGTTCAGATGCGGTGTTCAACTATAATCATACTTGACGGTCAATAACGAAGGCCGGCACAATTTTTTGTACAAAGTTGAAGTGATTTGGAACGTGGCGGGTCGTTTAATAAGCCTGGCAGCGGATTTATTTTTACATTTGAGGGTGAACCGCGACTTGGGTGTGAAGATAGGGTTACCATCCTTCGATAGAGACTAATGAAATCCACTTTTGTAACAGAGCTGATCACAAAGCTGACATGAATTCTGTTGGAATTGAGAGTCATTGTGCAAGTTCCAGTCCCCACGATACTAGTAAGGTGGTGCTTTTTTCTTCGGAACTTGCTGAACAATTCTTCACAGGTACTGCTTAACGAGTTGTGTTCTGAAAGAGTCCACAGCTTGCAACGATTTGAGAATCTGATCTGGGCTCCAAATGGTAGCGTCACGGTGCTTGATGCCAAGTTCTGGGGTGTCGATTTTGGGTCTTAAGGAAAGATACAGTTAGACTACCGTATGTGTTTCACTGACCAAGCTTGTACAGCTGCAGTCGGACCTTTTTGAATTTTTTGGGGAGCTTATTGACTATTGAAAAAGTCCCCCTACCGATTAAATCAGGGTTCAATCATGACATTGGCTAGGGAGCTTACAAAAATCTGTTAGATTTTGCTGGCAGTACGGTCTACTGATTGTGAATCACTGACAGAAAATGGTGTGCCGGATCAGCCAACTCTGAAATGCATTCATGTGAACGAGCCAGTCATGAATAAGACACACGAATACGTGCCAGTCGGAATTAGTAATAATAATAACGACAGAACGCAAAGTGTTCTTGGTAAGCGGGATATCAAAATTAAACACTATGTTCAAAAGTTTGGTTGGAAAACATCGTTTTTGACCTTTGATATGGTGATGAAATCTATTTTTGAGATAGACTAGGTTTTCTTGAACATAAATTCCACCATCAATGTTTCCACGCTGTCCGTTGAAATGAATGTTTGGTGTTATGTCGTTTCTTTCTGTGGTGCGCCATCCCAAACAGCCAGTTGAAAGAGGTTTCGTCTAACTTAAACTATGTAGTTGGCACACAAATCTCAACTATTTGTTGAAACATCCAATAACTAGTCCAAATACCCGGACGTTGTTATTTTTTATCCCATAAGCTATGCATAATAGTTCAAAAAGTATTACAAACCAAGGCAAATAAACTCTCAGTTTTGTAAACATACAGCGCAAAATCATTCAAAGGATATCGTACAAGAAGCAAACTCATTCGGTCAAGATATGTTGCAATACGTCAACCTCTGGTCTTTATCTTTCGCAATAGCTGGATTATCATGACACAAACGAATGCAACACATTAGTTTCACTTGCTGTTCACAACAATGTTAATGCTGTTTGAATGAAAACTAGAGTGTATTCTACACTGCACATCCTCTTCTTATGCTCCGCATCAAAACGTAGAAGGCCGGTAGTTTCGTTATTAATTCCATTAGTGCGTCAACCTTGTATTGTTGATTGACTTTACACTAGCTCCGTTTACAAACAAACCAGGAGGTGTCTTGATTTCAGGAGGAAGATCACATGTCGTATTTATGACAGAAAGATGACTATTGATCAGCTTGATCATATATGCGGAACTGTCTGTGTATGTACATGAGTATGGCGCGATGTCTGAGGGTGAGCAATCTCTGATAGAATTAGACTCCTGTTACGATTATAAAGTTGACGGAAACGTAGCAGCATTTCAAAAATGTGGATTTCCAATCAAAACTCTTGGGCGTGCAACGTTGAAGTCGGGTAGAATGCCATCAGGACGGCTGATACGAGAGATTTTCGAGCGCAATTTGATTCCACCCAAAAAGAATGCGTACATGCTTTTCATGTTGGATAGGATAAAAATAAGTCTGGCGACTTATGACTACAATCTGTTTTATCCGAATATTCGTTACTTCTATGAGAGCTCTAAAAACCCAAATATTTTTATGCTATTTGTGACAGATGAAGCAGAAAGAACACGAAGGTATGAAAGCTACGAATGTCGATCACCAGACGATCTCCAGGATATAAAAATTGGAATTTTCAAGGCAACCTTGGACCCAGTTCGTTCAAAGAGGAATGTAAAGTCGCAAACCTCCCTCTTATTCCCAATAGAATCAGAGAAAACAATATATTCAGCAAAACTCCCCAAGCTTAACTCTGTCTCAGTTACCGCCAACTCCTCGTCATCACTGTCCACGTGGCATTCCTTTACATCCATCGACCACCGCTACCCAAGTTCTCATGTGCAAAAAAAATCAGGTCGTGGCCTGCGCAGGATATTTTGTGAGACAGCTTCTAAATTGAATGACAGTCAACCGAAGATAATGTATCTGTCAAAGTCACGCTCACGTAGCTGTCCATCAATGAGAACTTCCGAACGAAAATATCCCTCGACGCAGAGGACTGTACGATCTGGCCACAGACGAGACCCACCGCTGGTCGTATACTGGCCAAGTGAATGAAAAACGTCTTGGAAGGTAGTGGGAAATTCCGTCGCAGAATAAACTGTTTTTGTCGAGACTCATGAATGACGAAGTAATCTGTCACGAACTGATCTAACTTGTTCAAGCTAATCAGTTGTCTCTGTCTGTTTATGCTACGCAAATTAACATCAATAATGAAACATCATTCCGTTTTGTTCTAAAACATGTGCGCCTCCTTTGAAGTACATTTCACAGCTAAATCACTATTGATCGTCTTTTGTGTAACCTATTGTAAGATATTCGCATCTTAAGGTCACGAAACTGAAGCTATCCTTACGACAGTCTGAAAGACGATATGCTCCAGTTTGATATGTACAATAAGATTGTAGTTTTTTTATCCGTCAGAAACGAAGTATATCTCATATTTCTTACGAAATAAGCCTGTGATGAACGCAGAAAGACATCACGAACGTATAAAGACCATTGACTAAGTATGTGCATTTTAATTTTAATGTAAACTGTGTGCTTGGGAAATACTTATGTTCAAAAAACGAAAACGGAAGATAACTGACAATTATCATTTTAAAACAGTTCGTTCCCTTCAGAAGTTTGAACAACACCGTTAGAACATGGAAACTGGTAGATGCAAGCATTTCGCATTGACTCATCACTACCAAATTTATAATAGCATGAAACGGTTTTTTTATATCGAACAATTAGGGGTGGGTGGGATGGACAGTCGATTGTTGGGTTAGGAAAGGTCACTAAGTCCAGGGCAGGGTCGAGTTCACGAACAATTGTTTCTGAACACACAGGGCCGGCTTCAGTCGATCGATTGCGACAGCTTCAGCAAACCGCAAGAATCTGGAACTGGGATGACGTAATAAGATGCTGAATGCACAAGCCGGATCGATGATGTGACTAGTGGTCAGGATGTGTCTTGTGATTACGAACACAGGTTGTTTGGGTGTTTCAACAACATTACCGTTCTTCCGTAATACTGAGTTCGGCACCCATTTAGGCAAGTGTCACTTCACTCTGGAAATCAAATACCTCTCGGTTCTGCCTATGTAACTTTCTTTGCAGTTCCATGTAGAATGGTAAATGCAGTGTGAGGCGGTACCGACAGGTTGATCTCCTTTAATTGAAGGCACAGGCAGCTTTCGGGTTTGAGCTAGTACACAAAGTTCGACTGTGTTGAATGTTCGTTTAATCGAATTAATCAGTTTTTGTGTTGTTTGATGCACACTATAATCGCCTTTAATAGGTAATTCTATATAAACCTTTTTCTGTTTACAGTGAGACAAGACAGTAAGACTGTCTTGAGTAAATATTCGTCTTGCGGATGAACTAGACTTGGTCACTTCTGTCTTACAATCTAATGGTTACCCGAAAAGGTTCATAGAAAGGTACATTAGGCCAAAACCACCATCCGAACCGGTGGTCACTGTAAGAAAGAAGAAGGTTCATACAGAATTACCTTCTGAAGGCTATTATAGTGTGCATCAAACAACACAAAAACTGATTAATTCGATTAAACGAACATTCAACACAGTCGAACTTTGTGTACTAGCTCAAACCCGAAAGCTGCCTGTGCCTTCAATTAAAGGAGATCAACCTGTCGGTACCGCCTCACACTGCATTTACCATTCTACATGGAACTGCAAAGAAAGTTACATAGGCAGAACCGAGAGGTATTTGATTTCCAGAGTGAAGTGACACTTGCCCAAATGGGTGCCGAACTCAGTATTACGGAAGAACGGTAATGTTGTTGAAACACCCAAACAACCTGTGTTCGTAATCACAAGACACATCCTGACCACTAGTCACGTCATCGATCCGGCTTGTGCATTCAGCATCTTATTACGTCATCCCAGTTCCAGATTCTTGCGGTTTGCTGAAGCTGTCGCAATCGATCGACTGAAGCCGGCCCTGTGTGTTCAGAAACAATTGTTCGTGAACTCGACCCTGCCCTGGACTTAGTGACCTTTCCTAACCCAACAATCGACTGTCCATCCCACCCACCCCTAATTGTTCGATATAAAAAAAACCGTTTCATGCTATTGTAAATTTGGTAGTGATGAGTCAATGCGAAATGCTTGCATCTACCAGTTTCCATGTTCTAACGGTGTTGTTCAATCATCATTTGGATAAGAACAGTGGAGTATGAGTGTTGTCATAAACAGAAGTTATTCAAGCATTATTGTGACGTATCTGCTCACCAGGAGGTAACCAGGAGTTATAAGGCGCACCTGTGAATATTTTCAGATTGTCGTAGATATACATCAAATGGTAGCTTTTTCAATGTTTTGATGAGCTATCTTTTAAAGCAGGTATCTCATGGAACAAATGTGTTTTGAACAACTTTGTTCTGGTGTGAATGAGGCTTCAGTGGAAAGAAGAATAACTTCGTGGTCTCCAAATGAAATGCCCACCATTTCGTCACAATTTTAATAAGATTCTTTTTAAACTAATTACGTGGCTTCCAATATCACTTATTTCGTTGATTCACCTTATGGTATGAACTGTACACACTATCCTTTATAATAGTATAATCACGAGAAAAATATATACGGTGAATACTGGCTACTAATTTTTCGAGTTGGATTATTTAATACAATGCGAACTGTTTCTGAATCCTTTTTGAGGCTGTGACCATATACTTCATAAAATGGACGGTCAGTGACATAGGAACAACATCCAGTAAATGAAAACATTAAATTTTTCACCTGTATACAGACCCGCTGCTGATCGCCAGAAAATGTAGAAACGGCTACGAACGTTGTTTTCGTGAAGGGACTGTATGAACGGTGCAAAACAAGATGAAAGCGTCATCCACCAAAATTCATCATTCTGTATTGCAAACCTATCATACAGTCTACGATCAAAGACACCGTACTCAACGGAGGTTCATTCAGAAAGTAATTGTCAGACCAGTTACCACTGTTATTATAAAAAAACAATATCATTTGACCCTTGGCAGATAGTACTTTTCCTTCACTAATTAGTACAGTTCCATCGCGTCAGACTAACCAAATTCACGTCCGATGAAAATCTCAAAGTTTTGTGATTAACATCTGTCAGCTTAAGTCTAACTGCTATAGATTTCTCCCGCTTTGACATTTTCGGTGTTCAACCCAGCTTAGTTGCATGAATAACTGGCTAATTTTGTTAATTCCTCATTTACTGTCCACTTTGATTTACAATTATTTCATGATAGCCTCTTTCGGGTTGCATTTAACTCGTCTCGTTACCAGCTGATTTATCATAACAAAAATATGGTTTAAAATTCCTTCACAGGTTTACCACAACTCCCAAACTCATATATATATTCTCCTCAGCTAACTAATTTCAAACGAAAGCGTTATACTGGAGGTTCATTCTTGTTTGTTAGGGGCCATTGTGACCTCGGTAAGGATATGTTCTCTGAAAGAAAATGAAACACGAATACTTTGATGCCGTCCATTTTACTGAAAACAACATTCTTCAAATATTAGAAATCTTGAAGGTAGTGGGAAGAGCACAAAACGTTTACCTTTGGACTGATTGTTTGACGGTCACTGTTTCAGAATACATTGTCTTGCACAATGTTTTCCGCGTTTGTCACGTGGAGAGGAACTGGGTGCCACGGTATTCAGGAAAAACACCAGCATTACGATACCTGGCCGACTTGAGTTGAACACCACTGGAAACTGATCTCATATGTTATGGTCTGATGCGTTATCCAGCCAGCCTTTTTTGGAAAGCAATATTTCACTCGAGTTTCCATCCTGTTAGAGCTGATCAGTAGTGCATATCCTTACCAAGGCCAGGGTTAGAACTCCGGCCACGCTGCCATGAAGTAACTATTTTGACCAGTGCGCCAATGACTTCGCATTAGATTGGACCAAACTATTATGTGCAGACGTCCAAACACATTCACTTTTGACTAATAATCAGACTACCCAGTCTCCTCGAGAGTAAAAACAGCAACCGTTCTGCTAATTCCAGGTTGAAACCACACAAACCATTAACCGACCGAGCGACAGTTTGATTAATGGTAGATAGTACGATGACCGGAGTTCTTGTCCAGAAGCGAAAGAGACATGAACTACTGACGAGCTCAAACAAGAGCACATCTAGAACATAATGCTTCTTTTCAAAAAGGGTTATCTGAAGAGTCTACGCTAATGTAACAACTGTGAGCAACACAGGCATCTTCCATATTCCGTAGGCTTTAGACAATTATTTGTTGAATGTATTTACTTTGAACTGGTAGGTAGAATTGTCTGGAGGATATTTACACTGAGGATAATGAGGATATCTATACTGAGCGTACAAGGCCGATGTAAGAAACGGTATGGAAAGAAGTGGAAAAATTCCTTCAAAATCAAGTGAAATGTGACATTCCTTGGAGGTTTGCTGCACTAGGTATTTCACCCGACTGCCGTCATATGGTGACCAAATCACCATACAGACTTCACGCTGTCTTGATTAAGAATAGGAAAGACGACAGACGCTTGTGACTTGTTTTAATGCATCTTAAACTCCTGGATTAAACTGTATTCTACAGCCTCGGTGTTATGAGACTGACGAGCTTGAATTGATGTTAGACTGAAACTTAAATTCCATAACGCTGCTTCCGGCACCAACCAATTGTTGCTGATCTTTTAAATGTTACAGCTGATGGGAAAGCACTGTTCAGTAAGTATAATGTGTTCGAATATAGCATGAAACGAAAGCAAGTAAATTTCATCCCGACCCTGTGTAATGCATTATCACAAATCTCTTGTATTCAAGTGTTCATTGACTTCCATCTGTCCTGAACCCCACTACTTTCCAAAGTCACCGATCACCAATTCACCCCCGATCAAACTGCTTTGTATGAAAAAACTTATGTTGCTGTACATCTGATAGTGATAAATCAATACGAAACGCTCACATCCACCACTTTCCATGTTTCAGTCACTTTTGCTTGAACCTCTGGGTGGAACCAATTGCTTTAAATTTTTTAACTGGGGAAATGTCATTGATGCTTGCAAGTCGCTGCGCTATGTAGCCAGTATGAGGGGCAAAGTAGCACATAACCTTGTGCAGGTGTCATTTCTCACAGAGTGACACAAAGTCGATATATTCACCAATTTTCGTTGATGTCAGGAACAAACAAGCCTAGGTATATTGCAAATGTTTACGTCGAAGCAGTACGAATGCAACCAATAGCTGTACGTTATACCCGTTACCGTCTTATTTCCACCTTAGAAAACTTGTTATTCTATCATTTATTGTTTACCAAACATTTAAAGACAATTATCGCCTGTACGTTCAGGACTTGTATCGTCATTTTGCAAGTCACTTATGACCTACTGAAGAATCAAGTCCAACTGGTTCCAGTAAGTACGTACTGAATTATTCTTTAACGCAGCTGAATTCGTTTCAAGCAGAAGACTCAGCCTTGGGTCTTGATCATAAAACACCTTTAAATAGGCCAACCTCTATTTGGATCGAAGCATACTTTGACAACTTCATTGATCAATTATCAGATCTTTGATCAATTACTGTTGATAATCTGGGTTGACTTAAAACAAAACGCACTTATGAAGCTAGAGGGTTCGGAGTGAGTCCGATCAACGGCCGATGTGCCATCACAAAGCAGCATCAGCAATCATTACGAAAACTTGAATCAAAAATTGAAGTAATGCTTGAGCTGGATAAGGGCTCTGAGGCAGTCTTTTTGGACAGAAGTGTGCCGGCAAAGAAGGTGTTGTCTATACTGGATGATCAAAACGAATTCTCAGAAGATAGATATAGTTGACAGTGTCAGTAAAATGGAGGGTCACAGAGGATGACATCAATTAGGCCTAATTAATGAGATGTTAAGTGAATGGTCGAACCTCAACTCTACGGCCTCTCTAAAGCTCACAAGTCTGCAGTGCCGACTGGGCCGATGAAAAATTCCCCATATTACAGTCTGGTATGCTGGGTGATCACCATTCTAACTCCATTAAAATACAAGTCTCAGGCGTAGCCTGTGACGGATTCTGCTAATTATCTCATATACTCCGTAGACATTTGGTCACTTTTCGTGAGTGTTTTACTACACCGGGAAAAATATTACACTTGTGAGTTTGTTGAAACCATTCATAGTTCTTTGCCTCACCCGACGGATATACAGATGGAAACTTTACCGTTGTTCACAGAAATTATCAACTTCCGTTTTGTCGAACGATGCTATCACCAAGCAGATGAGGCAGTCATGGGAAGTCCACTGGGCTGCCTCTTAACAGACATTTTTACCTAAAGGATAGAACAAGAAGTAGTCGCAGATGAAGCATGATTTCCAGACTACAACCGTCAAGTCAACGATAAATTAAAGTCCGTTCCAAAAAGGAATAGATAAGCTAATGCTGTGCTTAACTAACTGTCATCATATCTTCTAGACACGTGTCAATTTGAAACCGATCGTAGTTTACCGCTCATGAAAATACTCAGAATTTGAAACAGTACGTTCCCTTCAAGCCCAGGTTGTTACGATATGCTGAGGTAGTTGCTCTGAAACGTTGGTGTCCGCCTCTGTGTGTGCAGAAAGACTCCTTTGTTAGTTTATCACTTCCATGGTAATGATGACACCGTGTGTTTTCCTGATATGTCTGGTTTCATAATTGACCCCTATTTTCCGCTTTATAAACTCCTGTTCTGTAGTACGCGCTTAATAATATGCA